>JH720121.1:105291-123059 GCA_000231845.2 Tetrahymena malaccensis 436 | reverse complement strand
TAGTTAGCTAGAAGGAAAATGAATAACAATATGATTAAGAATAAACTTTTAAATAATTTAATTTAGGTTTGAAAATTAAAAATCAGATAAAAAAAAAACATAAATATAAATTTGAATAAATAATAATATCTATGGGAATATTTTTTGAAAAAGAAAAATTTAAATTAATAATAATGATAAAATTAATAAGAATAATTTTTATATATTAAATTTACTTGAGATCAATATTGAGATGAGTATGAGTTTAAAGAGAAGAGTTTATAAACTTTTTTAATATTAAAAATAAAATTAAAGAGTAATTAATTAGAAAATAAATACTTACATCTTCTAGCTTATTATAATGTTTATTCTATTATATCATTTATTTTGTTTTTGTTTAGATAGAAAAAATTTTATCGAAATTTAATTAATTATAAAAATTGTGAATTAATTATTTACTTTTAATAAAAATAAATTTGGATGGGATATAATAGATTTTTTAAGTGTGAAATCAGCACCAACTACACTCTTCAAATTAAAAATTTTTTTTTCTTAAATTTTTAGATATTAAATTTAAAAAAAAGAATAAGTTAATACTATGCAAATAATATTTATTATTTACATTTATTATAGTATTTATAAAAGTTGATGAAACAAAACTAAAATATTTTTGAAAAGATAACTTTTTTCATTTTAATATTCAAACATAATTTAAAATAGTTATCTATTTATTCTAATCACATTATTAATTTATTTGTATTTAAAAGAATGAAAAGTTAAGCAGTGAATTTTTTATGTAGCTAAAGCTTATTCCAAGATTCATTACAATAATTTATAATTAAATTGAATATCTTTGAAATATAAAAAAATTGGAAGTAACTATAATTTTACAAATGAAATAATATAATAAAATAAAAAACAAATTAAAATAAATTAATATTAATTTTCAATAATAATTTCTATTTTAATTTCAAATAAAAAACTTACCAAAATTAATCGTAAAAACTATAGAAAAGATACCACAAAAATTGAAGGATAATAAAAAAAGAGAAATATTTATTTTCCCTCGTTGTTTAAATGACGTGAATTATTAAAATTATTAGATACAAAACCCTATTAAACAACCTACATTTTTTACGCGCTAATTTTGATTCCTATACCAATAAATAATAAAATGCACATTTGAATGCTTCAATTTTGTAAACAAAAGCTAGTGTAATTAATAGTAATATTTATCTAGATCTCATTTGATGTAAAGCATCCAAAAAAGATATTTAAAAAGTTAATTACTATAAAAATATTAAACTCAAATGATTACCAAAGATATACTCTATAAATCTTTTATTTTAATGATATCAAAATTATAAAATGGTTTGCCACTCATTCTTACAAACTTACTACTAACAAAATTCTTATTACTGCTAAGAATATTACCATTGGTATCATTTTAAGTTTTGTTAACTTGCTAACATTTGTTTAGATTTGAGTTTTGCGTATTTTTTCAATAATCTTAATTTTTTAGATAGTAACATAAAGAATATACTTTTTAGCCATACATTCTTATTATTTTAAAATATAAGATGAACTAGATCAATGATAATAAATTTTATGGATTTTATTATTTTGAATGTATAAAATTTAAATTTTAGAAGAATTGAAGGATATGAAACCAAGCAAATACTTCATATAAATAATTGTAATTAAAGCAAATAATTATTAGTCGTATTTAATCTTTAGAGTTATTTAATCATAAATTATGAAAAAAAACAAAATCTGAAATTAATTAAATTATTAACAATACTTTTATAATTTTTGAATGAAAATAATTTAAATTTTTTTTGAGATGAAGTTATGAGATCAAGTAAATACTTCATAATAATATATGTCACAAATAAAAGAAAAGTAAATACACTGAACTAATAATTTAAAATCTAAAACAAAAAAAATATTTTAGTAAAAAACAATTGTTTAAATATTAAACATTGTAATATGTCTTACAATTTATATTGATAGCGTTTTAATAAAATAGAATATTTGTTTTAAAAATACATCATTCATTAACTTCATCGATTTATTTATTTTTAAATTTCATCACAACTTATAAAAATAAATAAGATATATTAATAGTTATTAATAAATAATTCATTACTAAAATACCTTTCTGATCAAAATAATTATTAAAATAATAATTATGATTATACCAAGCACAATATAAAAGAATAAACAAAAGATAAAAGATAATAAGTAAAGCTGTCCACAGTCACTAGAAATATTAGCAGTAAGACCAAATATGTCTATTATTAATGCTAATACAATACACGCGTTCAAACAATATGTTAGATTTTCTTGTTTTGAATATTATTTTTCTAATACCTTTAGTAAAGAAACTCCACAGTTAATGAACAAAATAATACTTGTTATAAAGCCCCATGACCTTAAAGATTCATTAGAACAATAATTATACTTTTAAGGGTCTCCTTAGAACATATAGAACATTGTACCAAAAACGAGAGAAAAGAAGTTATTAATGATAAATAAGCAACACAATCCGCAACATTCCATACAACACTTTAAATATTCTTAACTTTGATTAATAGCTTATTATTATTGCGGGTTTGGTTGTTAGATCATGTTTATGATGTGCTATAATTAAATTCCAGCTTGACCATCATTTGAACCAATTTAAGAAAAATATTGATTATCTTAACCTTATCTAAATGGTTGATATTAAGCTTGAGGTTATTGATTTTGATTTTAAGCGCTTTAGTTTATATTATACATTTTTTTTTCTGTTTTCGAATTTAATAAGTGTAATTCTTAATAAAGTTTTATATATTTTTGGGACAATTAAATAAATCGCGAGAACTTAAATACCATAAAACAAGATATTAATTAAATCCAAAAATATATGAAAAATAAATTTGACTTGATAAACAAGAAGGATACTAAATTATAAATCCGATAAATAAAATTTATTTAAATAAAGTTAATAATTATTTAAATTTGAACAAATAAAATAAATTATTAATATAATTAATTGTTAATTTTTATTTAATCTATTTCTTTCTTTACCAAGTTATAATATACTTTATTTATGGATAATTTTAATTATATTAACCATCATCTTTTTCATATATTTTCAAAATTAAAAATTAGTAAAATGTTAAATAAAATTTTTTTATTTTGATGAAAATTGCACAAATTAAGGAGAATAATAATTGCTTTATCTTACAAACGTAATCTTAAAATAAGATATGATTAAAAATTAAGAAATATTTATTAATAAATAAATAACTCATTACATTTATTTATAACCAATATCTTTAGAAATAAAAAAACTTCTATCCTTAAAGAGCTCTTAAAGCTTTTCTAATATTTAAATACAAAAAATTATATTTTAGTTAAAAAATATTTTGAAGTTCTGACTTTTAAAAACTTTGGAGTTAGATCTTGCATAAAAATGTTTAAGAAAGTACTAATTATTAATTATGATTTGTTGAGCCAAATAAATTAATATAATATTTGTATTTATTTTTGTTAACTATTTGAAATATAAAAAGCCTTTTTAAATTAAATAATTATTTGCTTTTATAAATGAGTGTATTTAAAGTTTTATTTATTAAAAGCAATATTGTTAATTAAATAATTATAAATATATTAGGCTATAAACAAAATCTTTTACCAATTATCTTTTAACATCTAAATAATAGGAAAGAACACTTAATCAAATTTTGGTTTTCAAAAAAATCAAATAAAGTGATAAATACTATTTATTAGATTGATTACAAAGAAGTTTAAATGAATATTCGTTTTTATTTGCTATTTTAAGTTCTTAAACTGGCTTTAGCAACTTAATGCTAAAACAATTAAGTTTATGATGTTATCAGTTAACAATGTTTATAGTGTCCTATCAGCTGCTTAAATTGCTTTAATATTAATTATAATTCTTGTATTTAATGTGATCAACATTTTTATCAGAGCTCATAGAATACTTCTACTTGTTAAAAAAGTTGTTTGAAAGGAGAAATATATAATGAAAACTAAAAATGTATTTAATGCTAGGTATCTGGATGCATAAATTGTGATGAAAACTAGGTATGTCTCTAATGTGATTCTAATTTATTCCTAGATTAGCAAAGTAATACATGCAAACTTTAGAAAGATTATTGCTCATATTAATTATCATATATTTCCAGCCCTTACTCTTAAAACGAATGTCAATAAAGCTGTCCCCAATCTTATTACTAGAATGAGATTACTAAAGTTTGTGAAAAGGTTAATAAATGTCTTTAAATATAAAATTAATAAATTCTTCACTTGGATTAAATTGCATATTAGATTGAGCTTATTAATGAAAATTAGTATTTAGTTAGAACAAAGGAATGTACCTTCTTGTTAATTGATTAGAATTTAAATGTAATTTCTGTTTAAGTATTATAAAATGATCCTATCTTCGAGGCATAAAATATGATTTATGGGGTAGAATTGATATAAAAAAGTTTCATAGTTGGTACTTATGGTGGCTGTTCTATCAATAACAGTTTGGTTGTGATGGATTTTAAAACTTTAAATATTGTGTTTAACCAAACTAATATAGTCTACGATCTTGGTGTTTATTTTGTAGATTAAGCTGATAAGATTGTATTATTTGGTACTTTGCAAATTTTCAAACTGTTTTGGTATGATGCTGTTACTCAAAAACTAAATTAAATTGATGTAAATTTTAACTTTGTAGGTTCAATTGTCTTGTGGTAAAACATAACAAATACCTATTATTTCATAAGAATTAGCCAAAATGGTTATACAGTAAATAGATAAATTCAACTTAAAATCAATTTTTATAATATTTTTTTTTAAATTAAAGATATTTGCGTTATAGGATGACAGATCATTAACTATTTTGAATTCAACTGCCAATTTCTCACCGACAGTGTTTTAAATCAACTAAAAAGCAAATTTTTTATTACAATTAACTTAAGCTGGTCAAAATGTTTAATTAGAAAAATTAAGTTTTGACAATAATTTTAATGCTCAAACAGTACCACTTCAAAATATATCCTCTTGGCAGTCTGTTAATTTTTATTATAGTGCTTTGTTAAATTGTTTTATATAATATAACTATTAAAATTAAAATTTAGAAATAGCAATGCTTAATAATTTTTAAGATAAAGTGACAGAAATAGTTACAATAAATTTGTAAATATAAAAACAATTCAGTTTTTTTGAGAGCTAAAACTCAAATTCTTCATTTATTTTCTTTATTAATGATTAATTATCATTTTTAAATATTACTGACTACATTGCTAAACAAAAGCAAGGAATTTAATCTAATTTAACAGAAACCTTGCTGATTTAGATAAATTCACCATTGATATTCAATTAATCAGTTATTAAAAGTGTTATTTTTGAAAAAAATGATGTTATGAGTGTATTTGTGAACTAAGTTTTATTCTCTTCTAATGCTTTTTACTAATATATTAGAATTTAATATAACTTTATAAATTCTGAATATTAAATTAAATTATTATGCCCATAACAACAAATTAAACTTTACTATGATATAAATATTGAACTTAATTAAAATCAACTTATGCTTAAAAATAGTCTAAATGATAATTCCTTTTATATTTTTGATGGAAATCAGATGTTATTTAATTCAAGATTTGGATTTTCAAAAATAAGTTATCCTTTATTAAATTTGCAAAAAAATCCAGGACTAAACTCTAAATTTATATTTTTTTAAACTTAAGATAATTATACCTAATATGACAGAATAGAATATATAAATAGTTAATATTATTTAGTGAGTAAAATAATTGATTAAATAGTTTTAGAATATATAATTGATGCTCGAACATCACAATAAATTATATCTTACCAATATAATTATGATTATGATACTCGCTTTAGCCCCTATACTTATATTGAATCTCTTAACATTATTATTGTAAAAGATGTCCCTTTAGTCTACGATTTATAGAATAAAATTTCAATACTTGATAATGCCTCACTAAGTTCATTTACATTTGATAACTATATAATAATAAATGATAAATAAATTGCCTTTTTAACCTATGATGACTAATATAACTATCTTCTCTATTTATTAGATTTATTTTCCAAATAAATTAATTAAATTTATAATTTTGGTGATAGCATATATGTTACTTTTTGGACAATAAACAATAGTGTATATCCCTTAATAACTTAAGAAGATTTGATATATTTATATAGTAATAGTGTAAATTGTTATATTTTTTCACTAAATAAATAGACATTATCTAGTTATGCAAGTGTTTAGGTAAATCTAGATAAGAGCCGTTCTTTAGTATTCAAAAAGACTAATGAAATATTCATTTTTTATCTTACAACAATATATATTTATTCTCCTGAACTTTTGGTTTTGAATATTATAGATGTAGGAATACAATATCCCAATTTGATCGAAACAGATAAAATTTAAAATTTACTCTATGATGATAGATATGTCTATTTTTATGACTAAAATAATTTCTACAAATTCGATATGGATTTAAAATAATACTTATAAATATAACAAATAACAGATTCAAAACTGTATCGAGAATCAATATTTAATTTTTTTGAGATAGATAATTCTTTGCTTATTAAAAAATCTGAAAGTATAGTAGATACTAAAAATATGATAATAATTAAAACATCATATGAGTATGATAGTTATCTTGGTCGAATCTATATAGATAATAGTACTTCAATCCATTGTTTTCAATCTAAAAAAGGTGCCTATTGGCATTTCAATTTACTTAATTTAGCTTTTAATAATATTGAGGTAATAGAAAATTAAATAATAGTTAATGAATAGCTTTAAAACAATAAAGTAGCTATATTTGATCAAAGTACCAAGTAATTGTATTTCTATGATGCTATAAAAAAAGCTTAATAAAGTTTTATGATAACTTTTGACTTTTAATTTAATCTTTAAAAAATAATTGTCTTAGATTGGGACTCATTTATATTTATCTGTGTAAATGAGGCTAATATTTATATCTACAATCCCAACATAAACCCTAAATTATAACTGATTTCAACTTTAAATTCCACTATAGAGCAATTTCAATATTGTTCATTATAAAAAAAACTAATTGCATTGACCAAATATTATAAATTTTACATTATTGATGTAACAAAATTGTTTAATTTAAGTAAATATTAATTTTTATTTTAATTATAAAAGATGAATAATGGGGCTATTTCAAATTTGAATATCAATCCTCCAAATATTAATTCAGGCATACAAATGCAGTTTTATTTGAAATGCGATCAAAATCTTCTTGTAGTTTATTATCCAGTCCTTTAAATAGTAGATTTACTCACTGGTCAATATTCAGAAAAATTCATAAAGGTAAATTATAATGCTTTTTTTTTAAATCTTGATAGGGTCAATTTCTCTTTAACCTAATAAATAAAAAAAAATTTTTTATTTTGACAGTTTTTGGTTAATTAAACCTTATTATTTAAAAAAATAACCACCCCACCCTACCTATTTTCTTCAACATCTTATTGCCTTTCTAGACTAATTTATTCTAAAATTGATTTCAATTTATATTTTATTTTCCCTTTAAAAGTAATTTATTTTGAAATCTCACTATTTAAGAAATCACGAATTCTAAATTTCTTTTTAACAAAGATTTAATCAACAATAAATAAAATTTAAATAAAATAAAGTTTAATTAGTATCAGTTGTAAAATATTTACTAGAGCATACCTTTAGTTGATCTTAATTAGGGTTTAATTATTTTTTTTAGCTAACCGAATAAATAGTATTTTTATCTAAATGGACGAAGTAATGTTGGCTATATTTTTTAATATAAACGCAATTCTACTAATTTATATTTTGATGCAGATTATTAAATGCTAATAGGAGTAACTGGTGAAATCAATTAAATAAATTTTGTAAATACTACAGGAGATTTTAAATATTTTACATACTAAACTTCTAGCTAGTTTACAAAGGAAGCTTCTTATTACTATAAAAATCAAAACATGATTATAGTTGTTGACAGCTCTCCCGTGTTGTATTTATGCAATTACTTAACATAAAATGTTACTACTTTCACAATTATGATAAAAGAGACATAAGGAATTATTATGGATGAGTTTAAGAATATTATTTTTTTGTACAAAAAATATTTCATTTCAGCTTTTTAATTTCCAAGTATTCAATTTATAGAAACTATTTCTATTACTGATTTTAGTACCAGCTATATTTAGTAAATTTTTATCAATTCCGAATTATCTATACTTATTGTGTAAACATAAACATCCATAATATCATTTGATTTAACTGAAATACTCTATGCTAGTGAAACTAATATACTTCAGTATCAAAATATACAAAATATGGTTTACAATTAAGATTATTAGATATATTATAGTACTGTCAACTTTTCTTTAAACCTTTTTAAAAATACCTTGTTGGTAGATACAATTCTCTACGATATAAGCCCTTACAGTATTTATCCATACTTCACACAAATAATTTCGATATCTTAAAATACATTAATTTATTTCATTTTTAATAAATTGAATATTGTTTAGGTTGATATTTTGAATGAAGTTTTAAATATATCCTAGTAATTAAAACTTCAAGACTTTCCAGATAACTATTTCTATGATAAACAAAAAAACTAAATATTTATTCTTTACGAAAGAAATACTTCAATTTATTAAATTGATTTATTTTAAAACACTCTTTAAGAGGCTTTTAGTACAAACTTCACAGAAACTCAATTAACACAATCTCTTATTTTTAGTGATAATATCGTATTAGTATCGTAAAATATGATAGAAACTTATAATTTCAATTAAAATTAGAAAAGTTAGATTCAATTTTAAAATAATTAATCTATCAAACATGCTATTAAGTTATAAACTTTACATTTTGAAGATTATTCTAATAATTTTTGGAATATTCCCTTTGCAAATGAAGATAGACAAAATTTTAATGATCCATAATCGAACGAATCAAAGTTATTATGCCTTTTAATTTAACAAGCCAGTAATTTGAAAATTTAAATTCTTAATATTGTAGCACTCACAATATTTAGTGAAAAATAGTTATAGAATGATTAGATTATAACAAATATAGTAAATGATCCATTTAGATAGCTAATATATGCTGTAAATAATATAGGAACTACTTAGATATTTAATTACTCATTGTAATTAATAACTGAAATATAAAATGGGTGTTTAAAGTAGGCAATAATTTCTTACGATGATGATTTTATTTATTCTATTTGTCCTAATGATATTATAATCTATAATGGGCTTAGTTTTGTTTAGTAGTTCCCTAAAATTAAGTCAGGAATTAAAGAAGCAACTAATTTTATAAATACAAAATACAACAACTATTTCCTCATCATATAAAAATAGAAATTTTCTATTATTAAAATGGACTTTAAAGAAAATTACTAGCTCATTTATGAAGTAGAATAAAGTTTTTAGCTGCTTATTAAAAAATAAATTACAAAAGACTTCAATTAATAAGTTTACTTAGAATTGCTGCTTGCTTCATACGATCAAATTTAGAGCTTGATAATTCCTATGGAATAGAATTAAATGTGTTTTATAAACATTCAATAGTAAAATAGATATTATGAAAGTATCTATACTTATATTTCGCTGAATTAAAGTTTGACTTAGCTACAAAGCTAAAACTAAAAGCTTTCACTCATAGATATTCAATATTAAGATAATCAGTGCATTTAGAGTATATATTTTAATGAAATAAGCAATATCGACTCTAATAAATAAATCACTTTGATTAGTTAAGCATCTTCTTAGTATGTGAATGTATGCTGGTAAGATAGAGGAATTTACTCACCATAAATTAAAAATTTTTATATAAAAAATATGAATCTTCAAATATTAGATGAAATTATATTAAATAATTAATAATAGATGAAATACTTTTAAATGTTTAATGTTACATTAAATTTAGAGAAATCTTTAATATTGTCAAATTTTGATCAAGTTGTTCTTTAAAATATCATATTTAACCATAAAAGTGAGAGTAGCTAAATAATTATTTCAAATTGTCAACTAGTTGTCATTGAAGGCATAAGTATTGAAGATGCTTTAAATTATTATTTGATATTCAATTTAACAAATAATGCTAATGTTTAGATAAAGTTAGTTCAAATATAAAATTCAAATAATAGCTCTATTTTTCTGCTAAATAATAATTTATTTTTGGAAATAAGTGAAATATCTTTAAGTAGATCAAATAGTATAAATGCTTTTTAAATATAACAAACGAGTAATTTAAATATAAGCAATATTTCTATAAATCTAATATAGCAATCTCAAATAATAAACGTCGAAGGTTCTAAAATCTCATACATTTAAGGAATAAATTTAAATGAGAGCAAGTATGTCCAGCTAATTACTATTTAAACTTTAGAGTTAGATAATCAACAAATAGCATGCAAATTATTTAACATTTCGAATATTAATTTGACTAATTCTCAAGAGATTTATTTTTATTTAGAAGCAACCACAACTTAAATTTCTAATGTTATTGCCAAGTAATTAATGATCTCTCAAGTTTTCATCGAAATAATTTGTAGTAACTTATAACTCGATACATTCCATGCTGAGAATGCACAGCTATTAGCTTAAAATTAGAACAACAAATCGATAGCTTTTTCTATAATCCCAAAAATAATATAAATATAGGTCAGCGATAGCTGTTCTATAACAAATTTGAATTTTACAAATAATTATTTTACAGCATTACAGATAAGTTAGTATATAAAAAATGGAAATATTAAAATAAGCAATGCTTAATTTATTAATTTTGCAACTTCTAACTCGTTAGTAGAATTAAATAATATTGGTGATATTTAATTAGATAACATAAAATTAGAAAATAATACTTTCTATAATAACACATTTTCCTCCTTAATTCTTATCAATTAGTGTAACTAAGTAAATATAACTAATAGCTAGTTTAAAAGTAATACAAATGTAAAAGGATTAGGAGGATCTATTTATGCTACTGATAATAATTTAATTTATATTTAAAACTCAGTTTTCTAAAAAAACAAATGCCTATAATTAAATGGAGGAGCTATAAATATTATAAATTCTATTAATTTAGGGTTAATAATCATATAAAAAAGCTTATTCATTGATAATTAAGCTAAATTTTCCACTGGTGGAGCTATTAATCTCTAAAATATTAATCTAAAAATAGAAGATTCAAATGTGACTTCAAATCAAGCCCTGATTGGAGGCGGAATTTTTTATTCATAAGTCATCCCTGATTTTGTAATAAATTTGTATAATGGTTAGAATAACAATAACTTCATTTAAACAAATTTAGCTAAAGTTTATGGAAAAAACATAGGCTCTACTTTGAGAAGCATAAGCTTAAATTAAAAAGACATCTCTACTACTAATGGAACTGTGTAGTAAAATGAAAATCGTGAAATAGAAATAAGAAAATTTAAAAGTGGAGATTTTATTTAATTTAAAAAGATCTAATTACTTGATGAAGAAAATAATCCTGTTTCTTTAGAATTTATGAGTGAAGATATCTATAGTTAATGCAGTAGTGATGTATAAGCTATTGTTTAATAGATAAGTATTTCCTTGAAATGGGATTTGACAGACTTGCAAATCTAGTGCTCAGGCTAAATTTAAACAAAAGAATTTATTAATGATGGATTTAATTTAAATGGGCAAATTATGTACAAGCCACTAAGTCAAATTAATATTCAAATAGTCTCAAATATCTTTCCTTAGCTATTGGACTCCAAAGGCAATATCTACTTAAATTAAAGATACCTTTAAAAAGACTTATTATTCTATTTTTCCGATTGTTCAATCGGAGATATAGTTAAGACTTAAGGTAATTCAGTAATATGTGATCAATGCTCTGATGGTAAGTATTCATTAAATATCAATGACACTGAGTGTAAATAGTGCCCAGATACTGCCCTTAAATGTTAAGGCTCTAATATTTAACTAAAAGATGGTTATTGGAGAGAAAGCAAGGACACTGATTAAATAGTCTATTGTAATTTTAACCCAGAGGCATGTCAGGCTGAAGCTCCCTATTCAAAAGTAATTCTTAATCGCTAAAACAAATAATTTTAAAATTTAATTATTTAAATTAATATTTTGATTGTTTTAATCTTAAGTTTTGAATGAAATTCTTTCATAAAATTAAAAATACTTTCTTATTTAATAAATAAACAAATTTGTTAGAGAAGAATAAAATAAATTATTTTTTCAAAACCAAATTGTTTTTTTCTTACGTTTGCAATTATTTTAATTGTAAATTAAAAAAAGTTTAACTGTATTACAGGTTACATAGGACCTCTTTGTAGCTCTTGTGATATTTATGGAGAACTGTGGGGAGATTCATACTCTCAGATCTTTTAAGATGGTAAATGCTATAAATGTTCTGAGAGCACTTTACAAATTTTTCTATAAAACTTTACTATATTTTTTGTAATATTTTTATATATTGTCATAATATAAAAAAATATTATAAGTAAACTGTAAACTAAGCTAGTTGGCCACTTTATTAATAGGTCTGGAATGCTATTTTTAGGATCTTCATGTAATTTTTCATTTAAAGTCAATAATGACATTAACATTTTAGTATTAACATATCAGTGTGTCATTCAGATAAGCCATAAATTCTGTCGAAAATCCTCACAGACCACTTTTAGATGATATCTTTACTCATATAATTTTTAAACTCGTTACCTAATTACTTCAAAACACCTGTTCAAGTGTCTGGAAACTCTCTTAGTGTTACAAGTAAATCAATTGATTGTCTCTTTTCTAAATATCCAAGCTTGAAACCTTTATGGTTATATCAGTCTTTATGGTCATTCGCCTTACCTGTTTCATTTTTGCTATTTTATGCTTTGGTAGGATTCATTTATCATGCTTGGAAGAAAAATAGAATAATTCTTAAATATTTTAATACAACTTTCATTTTTTTGTATTTCTACTTTTTTAATATGGTAATTATTATGGCTAGTAGGTCTATTAACTGCATATAGATCGCCGATAAGAGATATTTAGATCTTGATGTTACTATTTAATGCTATGATCCTCACAAACACTTACCATTCATCTTTTACTATAGTTTGCCTATTCTAATATTTTGGATTTTAGTGGTACCTTTTTTTTTAATATACTAAATAAGAAAAGGAAAAAAGCAGAAGTGGTCAATTTTTATAGAAATTAAGTATTCGTTTATCTTTGCAGGATACAAGGACAAATTATTCTATTGGGAATTTTGGAAGCTAATTTATAAAACTGTTTTGATTTTGATTTCAATATTGCTCCAACAATCTAATTTCCTTAGAGTAAACTTTTTGTTATTGATTGAGTTAATTAAATTAATAATAATATTTATTTTTAATGATTTTAATGTAGGTAGGCTTTTTAAACACTGTTATGTTTTTGAAATTATTTGTCATTTTTAAATAAAGGCCTTATATAGTCTAAAAATTCAATAATTTACTATAAAAATAAACCCTGATATGTGCTCTCTCTTTAAACTTAACATTTATCTGTTAAAGCATAGATAATAGAAGTTTTTCTTTTATCTTTTTGTTGGGTTTGATAATAATTTTTAACTTGCTATTTATAATTTAGCTAGTATTTGGCATAGTGCAAATTACAATCTCTAGTGATAAATAAGAGAGAAATTTAATATAAGAATTGATATACTAAATCAAATTAAAATATCCATCATTACTTGAGAGTGTTTAAATTAACAACAAAAATAGAATTAAATCATTAATTAAGCTCAAAATAGTTAAAGAAAAAATTAAAATGTTTTCAAAAAGCAAATTCAATAATTATTTATCAGATTAAGACAACATTTTTTAGAATTATAAAAAAAATGAAGTAAGTCCATTAGAAATGTCTTCAAAAATTAACATACTAAATATCTCTGAGTAAATCCAATCACAAACTACATCTAGCAATTAATTCTTTTAAAAATTATCATATTATACCAGAAAAACAAATGAATATCCTTCATGTAAATTATTATCTTAAATTATCACAATAAAAAAATATTTTTTAATATAAAAATAGTGTAAATAGGTAAATAAATTTAATAAAATACAAAACAAAATAATATTTGATCACACTAAAATGAGTTAGTCAAATAAAAAAATCTTATGAATGTAATAAATATTAAGAGAAAGAATTTAATGGAAAGAATTTTATAAACTAATTAATAATATTTTAAATAAAATTAGTATTTGTTAAATTTAATTTTTTATAATTTAAGCGATTGTTTAAAAATGTTTATTAAATATTTTTTATAATTTCAATATTTTATTAATTGAAATATAATATAATAAGTTTAATCATGATAATTATTTTTATTAAAATTTAACTAATAAATAATTATTAAAAAAATCTTTCTTTTTATTTTATATTTTTATATATTTTATTATTAGAGGATTAATTTGTATTCATTTTATTTAAATTAAAAATTATTTAAAAAATTCAACAATAATATTTAATATATTTCAAATAATCTATTTTCAATAAATCTAATATTTTATTCAATTTATTTATATTAAAACAATCATAAAGTTATATTTTATGTATCTAATTTTATCACTTATTATTATCATAAAATAAATTTTTTAACAACTAATCTTTTAGCTTTTAAGCTCTTGTTCAATACTGCTTTTCTTTGTGATTCATCAATTTAATTATTCCTATTTATACATATAATAATAGATAATTAAAAATATATTATTTAAATAATTTTAAATAAGTTAAAAAAAGCAAATATTTTTAATAAAAAATTTACAAAGAATAAAAATTCTTTATTTTATTTAGTTTTTTTAATGTAAAGTTAAAAAGAATAATCAAAATCAAAAAGTTAATATATAAAATATAATGCTAATAAGTAAAAAGATTATTTTTTAAATCTATTTAGGTTTTCAAAAATATTGCTATACAAAAAAAAATAATGTGTTTTTACCTAAAATCAATGACTAATCTTTAGAGATTAATGGAGTTTGCTAATATAGAACCAAATTCTTAGGCACCTTAGTCACCAATTTGATTGTAACTTTTAAATATTGAACAAAATATAATTAGTTTTTTAATAAGCTATTTAGAATGAAAATGAAGAAAACATATGAAATAAGAACCAGCTATTAAATTATTGAAGCAAATGCTGAAAATGGAAAATAACTTAAATTAAAAATAACAAATGTGAATCAAAAAGCAAATAATTAAAAAGAGTATTTTTTAAATGTATTTAAGTATTAAAAAATATCACAATCAAAAAGAAATAATGTGTTTTTACATTAAATCAAATGTCAAATTTGAGAGATGAGTGCAGTTTACTAATCCAGAACCTAAGCATGAAGCACCTTAGTCACCAATATCATTGCGCCTTTTAAATATTGAAGAAAATATAATTAATTTGCTTATAAGTTAGTTAAAATGAAAAATGAAGAAAATATATGAAATAAGAATCAAATATTTAATTACTGAAGCAAACGCTAAAAATGAAAAATAACTTAAATTAAAATTAATAAATGATAATCAAAAAGCAAATAATTGAAAGAATATTTTTTAAATCTATTTAGATATTAAAAAATACCACAATCCCAAAGAAATAATGTGTTTTTACGATAAATCAATTGTCAAATTTGAGAGATGAGTGCAGTTTGATAATCCAGAACCTAAACTAGAGGCACCTTAGTCACCAATTTTATTAAATCTTTTATATATTAAAGAACATAAATATAAATAGTTTGTTTATAAGTTAGTTATAATGCAAAATGAAGAAAACATATGAAATAAGAATCAAATATTAAATTATTGAAGCAAACGCTGAAAATAAAAAATTAATTAAATTAAAAATATAATATGAGAATCAAAAAGCAAATAAGTAAATAAAGTATTTTTTAAATCTATTTAGGTATTAAAAAATATCATAATCCTTAAAATAATAAGTTTTTACGACAAACCAAGTGTCAAATTTTAGACATGAGTGAGGTTTGCTAATTCAGAACCTAAGCATGAGGCACCTTTGTCACCAATCTCATTAAACCTTTTAAATATTGAAGAAAATAAATTAAATTAGTTTGTCTATAAATTAGTAATGAAGAAAACATATGTAATAGTAAACAACTATTAAATTATTGAATTAGACTTAAAATGAAAAATAACATATGAGCATTAAAAAGCAAATAAGTAGAAAAGTAATTTTTAAATCCATTTAGGTATTTAAAAAAATATCAATCCAAAAGAAATAATATGTTTTTACTACAAATTAAGTGCCAAATTTGAGAGATTAGTGCAGTTAGCTAATCCAGAACCTAAGCCTGAGGCACCATCTGCACCAATTTAATTGCTCCTTTTAAATAAAGAAGAAAATATAATTAGTTTATTTATAAGTTATTTAGAAGGAAAAATGAAGAAAACATGTGTAATAATAATCAACTATTAAATTATTGAAGTAGACTGAAAATGAAAAATTACTTAAATTAAAAATAACATGTGAGAATCAAAAAGTAAATAAGTAAAAAGAGGATTTTTTAAATTCATTTAGGTATTAAAAAATATTAAAATCCTAAAGAAATAATAAGTTTTTACGACAAACTAAGATTCAAATTTGAGAGATTAGTGCAGTTTTTTAAAGCAGAACCTAAGCATGAGGCACCATTTGCACCAATTTAATTTGCGCTTTTAAATAAAGAAGAAAATATAATTAATTTTTTTATTAATTAATTAGAAGGAAAAATGAAGAAAACAAATGAGATAAGAATAAAATATTAAATTATTTAAGCAAATGCTAAAAATGAAAAATGATTTAAATTAAAAATAACTCATGAATCAAAAAGCAAATAAGTAAAAAGAGTATTTTTTATATCTATTTAGGTATTAATAAATATAACATTCCAAAAGAAATAATGTGTTTTTACAACAAGACAAGTGTCAAATTTGAGAGATTAGTACATTTTTCTAATGAAGAACCTAAGCCTGAAGCCCCTTAGTCACCAATTTTATTGTACCTTTTAAATTTTGAAGAAAATAAATATAATTAGTTTGTTTATATGTAAGTTAGAAGGAAAAATGAAGAAAATATATGAAAAAAGATCAACTAATAAATTATTGAAAGAAATACTGAAAATGAAAAATGACTTAAATGGAAAATAGATATGAGTATCAAAAAGCAAATAAGTAAAAATTTTATTTTTTAAATCCTTTTAGGTATTAAAAGTATCATATACAAATTGAAATAATATGTTTTTACGACAGATCAAGTGTCAAATTTGAGATATTAGTGCAGTTTGCTAATGAAGAACCTAAGTCTGAGGTGCCTTAGTCACCAAGTTGATTGTACCTTTTAAATATTGAAGAAAATAAATATAATTAGCTTGTTTATAAGTTGATTAGAAGGAAAAACGAAGAAAAAATATGAAATAAACTATTAAATTATTGAATTTATTTCTGAAAATAAAAAATGAATTAAACTAAAAATAATAAATAATAATCAAAAAAAGCAAATAAATAAAAAAAATTTTTTAAGTAAAAATTTAGCCAAACTATTAAAAAACTTTCTAAATAGTTACATATCTCTTATTTATCATTAATATTCTAAATTTATATTTGATCTCAATTTTATTTATTCTCTCTATCCAAATTTAATCTTATTAAAAAATAATTAATTAATTAAATATTTTTGTAATTTATTAAATTTAAATAAATTATTTCTAAATAAATATCAAAAAAAT
>JH720121.1:70887-101202 GCA_000231845.2 Tetrahymena malaccensis 436 | reverse complement strand
ATTTATGAAAAACATAAAATGAAATATAGAAGATGTATCTTATGTAAGTTATAAATACAGGATCTATTTTTATGTGAAATATATATATAAATTATACTAAAAGAATTTTTATATAAATTCTAAATTTAAATTTATATTTTATATTTGTGAAAGATAGAAAAAATCTCTATAGATAGATTTATGATAAAAAAAATTATAATTATACATGGAATTGTTCAATAGAAAAAAAATGTTTAAAAATAAAATTAATAAATTTTAAATTTTTGAAAAAAAAAAGTAAATAATTAAAAAATTTTATTTTATTTTCACATACATTTTTAAATATCTCTTTATAAATCTACTACTTTATTAATAAAACTAATTATAAAGATATATTCTATGTTTTATTGCTCATTTTAAAAATATACATAAATAAATTCTATTTTTTTAATTAAAAGATTTTATTTTTCTAAAAATCCATTCTATCTATCATAATCACCTATTTTATATCAAAAATGCAGTTCTTTGACAACTAGTCTTTTAACTTTAAGGAACTTATTCAATATTTATAATTGATGATATTTGTAAACTCTATCCAATATTTATTAAAGATAATTTAAAAATAATAAAAATAAATATTTAAATTTATTTCAATGAATAAAAATAAAAATTAAAAGACCAAATAATTTAATAGACTTTGATAAATAAAAAATTAGGTACAAAAAAAAGTAAATCAATAAAAATGGGTAGTATTTTCATTTTAATATATTTTGATATAAAAAATATCAGATTTAAATAATAAATAAGCAGTTTTTACCTAATATGAAGTGTCAAATTTAAGAGATTAGTGCACTTTGCTAACGAAGAACATAAGCTTAAGGATCCATTTATATTAATATTATTCCACCTTATTAAATAAGTAGATATTAGTTAATTAAAAGGAAATATGAAGAAAAAATATTAAATAAAAATAAATTAATTTAATCAATAGTTGAATATATAAAATGGCTTTAACTACAAAAAGCATAATCATAATCTAACAGTAAATAATTCTAATATTTTTGTTTTGATACATTTTGATATTAAAGGATATAAAAATCAAAAGAAATAAGCTGTTTTTACCTTAAATCAAGAGACAAATTTGAGAGATTGGTGCACTTTGCTAATGCATAACCTAAACTTGAGGCGCCTTCACTACCAATTTCATTCAAACTTTTAAAAAAGAAAAAATTAGATAATTAGAAGGAAAAATGAAGAAACAGTATATAAATAAGAGTAATAAGAAATGATTAAGCAAAAGTTGTAAATGTAAAATGATTTAAATTATAAAAAACATAATAAGAATCAAAAAGTAAATAAATCAAATAAAAAGAATATTTTAATTTTAATCCAGCAAATAAGCTATTTTTACTATAAAATAAGTTTCAAATTTGAGAGATTAGTGCACTTTGCTAATGAATAACCTAAGATTGAAGCTCCAGTAGAATCAATTTGATTACGACTTTTTAAACAAGAAGATATTAGTTAGTTAGGAAATATGAAGAAAAAATATGAAATAAGAATAAAGTAAGAAAGAATTTAAACAAAAGTTGAAAATAAAAAATGACTTAAATTAAAAAAATATAAACAGAATCCAAAATTAAATATATCAAAAAACAAGAATATTTTTGCTTTAATCCGTTTGTTGTAAAAAAATGTCACAATAAAAACTAATAAGCTTATTTTACATTAGCTAAAGTTTCAAATTTGAAAGATTAGTGTAGTTTGCTAATGCAGAACTTAATACTTAAATAGCATTTGTATCAATTTTAGTTTCTCTTTTTAAATAATGAAGAAAATATTAGTTAATTAAAAGGAAAGATAAGAAAAATATGAAATAATAATAAAATAATAAATAATTTAAGCAAAATTTAAAAATGGAAAATAAGATGTATGGATAGAGAATAATATTAATTAGAATATATATGATCGAAAAGTAAATAAATCAAAAAACAAAAATATTTTTGCTTTAATCCATTTGATATAAAAAAATGCCACAATATAAACTAATAAGCTATTTTTACTTTAAACAAAGTACCAACTATGAGAGATTAGTGCAGTTCGCTAATGCAGAACTTAAGTCTAAGACATCACTTGTATCAATTTTATTTTCCCTTTTTAAATAAGAAGAAAATTTTAGTGAATTAAAAGGAAAAATAAGAAAAATATGAAACTACAATTAATAACTTAGGTAAAATTTTAAAATGAAAAATAAGATGGATGGATATACTATAATATTATATAGAATAAATATTGTATCAATTTTATTTTCACTTTTTAAATATCAGAAAATTTTAATGAATTCAAAGGAAAAATATGAAAAATATGAAACAGTAATAAAATAATAAATAATTAAAGCAAGATTTTAATATGAAAAATAATATAATGGATGGATATACTATAATATTAATTAGAATAAATATGAGAATATTTCTTTTAAAAAAATTTAATTTGTTAACTATAGTGAAATAAATAAGATAAATTTTAGTAAATATAATTTACTTAAGATTAATATGGAGATCAGTATGAGATTAAAGAGAAGATCCTAAAAACTTTATCAAAATCAAAATTAAAGATAAATAGCAATTAATTAAAAAATAAGTAATTACATCTTCCAAATTATTGTAACATTAACTCTATTATATCATTTTTTTTTTATGTTTAATTAATAAAAATTTTATCTAAATGTTTTGTTTATCTATATTTATCTTGATTAATTTAGCCAAATTTTTTTTAATTTATACAGTTTTTGGTTTTAAATTCGCTTTTGAATACAAATTAGTCATATTAATTTAGATTAAATCTTTAAATTTCAATATTCTTTTATCATACAAATAATTTATTTTTTTTTAGAGTCAATATAAATTTTTCTCTTTATTAAATGAATATTTCTCTTCATAGTCAAAATTTATTTTTATAATTACCAATATTACAATAAATGACGGCTTTTAAAAAAATGTTAAATATTTTTACTTTTTATTAAATTTAAAGTATTTTTTTTGCTTAAGTTTGTTAAAAATTATTTATTAATAAAATATATCATATTGCAGCAACATAAATTTTAATATTTTTTATTTTTAAGCTTTAAAGAAAGCATAAAAAATTTTGAAAAACTCACTTTTTCGGAAACATAATTTTAAAAAAAAATATTTATTATGATTAATAAAATTTTTAAGTAAAATAATTTAAAAGTGAGCATAATTGTTTAGGGGTTATGTCAAATTATTAAATTAAAAAATGGAAATATTTAAACCAAAACCAGCTCAGAAAAAAACAGGTGTCTTGCTGTTAATATTCTATTTTTTCACCTATACATGTCTTATTTTCCATGAGTAGGTTGATATGTTTTTTAAAGAATGATTTATTTTTCTAGAGTCTCCTTGAATTATTACACTAATTGATATTCCTTTATTCAAATATGATACTTTTTCTTATGTCATTTATATAATATACTAAAAATTTAATAAACTTTAATTATTAAAAACTAAAATAAATAATTCAAAGAATTAAACATTATTTTCTTATAAGTTTTTAATAATCTCTTTATAAATCAACTACTTTATATAATAAAACTAATCATAAAATTATATTCTATGTTTTATTACTCATTTTAAAAATATAAAAAATATAGATAGATAAATACTATTTTTTAATTAAGATATTTTATTTTTCAAATAATCCATTTTATCTATCATTATCACTTATTTTATATCATAAGTATATGTATTTGACAACTAATCTTTTAGCTTTAAGGTACTTATTCAATACTTTGTCTAATTCATAAATTCCATTCTATCTATCAATATAAATTAGAGATAATTATAAAATAATTATAATAAATTTATTTTATTTTAATAACTAAAAAATTAGAATCAATACTAAATAAATCAAATAAAAAGAGTGTTTTTGTTTTAATATTCTGATATTTAAAAAATTATTAACTAAAACAAATAAACTGCTTTTACCTTAGATCAAGTATCAAGTTTGAGAGATTGGTGTACTTAGCTAAAGCAGAGCCTAGGCCAGAAGCACCTTCATCACCAATTAAATTTTCACTTTTAAATATTGAAGAAAGTTTTAATTAGTTAGAAGGAAAAATGAAGAAAAAAAAAATTATGAAATAAGAGTAAAGTAGTAAATAATTTAAGCAAAAGTTGAAAATGAAAAATGAATTCAAGGAAAAGAAATATAATTAGAGTCAAAAAGTAAATAAATCAAATCAAATATTGTTTTTTTTTAATCTATTTTGATATTAAAAAATATCACAACCCAAAGCAAATAAACTGTTTTACCTTAAATCAAGTTCCAAATTTTAGAGATTAGTGCACTTTGCTAAAGCATAACCTAAGTCTGTAGTACCTTCATCGCCAATTTAATTGTAACTTTTTAAATATTGAAGAAAATATTAGTTAGTTAGAAGGAAGAGTTATGTAAAAATATGAAATAAGAATAGAGACTAGTAAATTATTAAAGTATATATTTTGATATTAAAAATATCACAATCTTCTGAAACAAATAAGTTGCTCTTACTAGAGATAAAGTTTCAAATTTGAGAGATGAGTGCAGTTAGCTAATCCAGAACCTAATCCTGAGGCACCATTTGCACAAATTTCATTCCATCTTTTTAAATATTGAAGAATAAATTAGTTAATTAGAAGTAAAAATGAAGGGAAAATATTTAATAAAAATAAAGTAATAAATAATTTAAGCAAAAGTTGAAAATGAATAGTGACTCCAACTAAAAAAAATATAATTAGAATTATTAAAAAGATATTGAATAAATAAATTATTTTTATTTTAATCCATTTTAATATTATAAAATATCACTATCCAAAACAAATATTCTTTTTTTACTATAAATGAAGAGTTAAATTTGAGAGGTTAGTGCACATTTCTAATGCAGAGCCTAAGTCTTAGGCACCTTCGTCACCAAATTAATTGGAACTTTTTAAGGATTGAAGAAAATATTAGTTAGTTAGAAGAAAAATTATGTAAAAATATGAAATATGAATAAGTTTAGAAAAAATTTAGGTCGAAAGATTAAAAATAAAGTAGTTTAGATGTATATCAATATTAATTTTAATAAATTAAAAAGCATATATATCAGAATATTTAGTTTAAAAATATTTAACTAGATGGTTATGATAACATAAATAAGATTAAATGTAATAAATTTAATTTACCTGAGATCAATATGAAGATGAGTATGAGATTAAAGTGAAGAATTTAAAAACTTTTTATAATTTAAAATAAATTTAAAGATAAATTAATTAAAAAATAAATTATTACATCTTGCAGATTCCTAAATTATTTATTCTGTTATATCATTTATTTTTTTTATATTTAATTAATTAAAATTTTATCTAAATTAAATACATTATAATAATGTTAATTAATAAATATTTATTTATTTTTCAATTGAATTAATTTGAATGCAAGTTAAGAAAATTAATAACATATATAGCTAATATGCTTATTTAGTTTAAGCAGCCTGCAAGTATCAAGTTTAGATATATATTTTATTTTTTTTTCAAATTTTTAATATTTATTTTTTAATTTTGTTAATAACATCTCTAATTTGTTATCCATATAATTTATATTTTGTTGAACAATCAAACTTAATTTCTAAAATATAATAAACAAATTTTAATAATATTTATTCAAAACATATATATCCTAATTTTGAAATATTATAAAATATTTATCTATTAAAATACAACTTTCGTTTTTTTATTTATTCTATTTTTAACAATTTTAATAATTGTTAGTTTTAAAGCTTTTATGGGTAAGTAATTGATTTCTAAAAAAGTAAATTTAATTTTACTTGATAAGATTGTATTCTAATAAATAATAATTATTTAGATAAAATGTGGTAAAAAAATATAAAAAAATAAAATAATATCACTTATAATCTAACAAAAGTATTACTATTTTTACTTTATTAAATTTAATAGTTATAAGTTTTTTTTTGCATAAAAGCTACTTAAATAAGACTTAACTGATATAGCATGTCTTGATTTAGTATTAAGGTAATTTTTAAATTTGATAAATTAAAAAAATTTTTAAATAATAAATACTATAAATTCTTTTTTACTTGAAAAATTATAATGGATAAATAGTAAAAAGGATTTTGAAGAATAAAAAATAACTTAACTAAATTCTTGCTTAGATTAATGCAGCTAAATTGAAATCTTTATTTTAGGAATTGTGTAATTAATTTTATTTATATTTTCAATTATTACAAATAATACTTTAAAAATAGATTGTAATAGGTTTCTGATAAAGATTTAAAGTTATTTATAAAGAATTAACCTAAATTTTAAAATCTGCACACTCTCAGTCTTGCTTTAGGGTATTTATTTATTTATATTTTCATTAAACTATAAAGACTATCTGAGATGTTAAAAATACATATTTAAACACTACTTTAAATTATTTATAAAATAATAAAATAAATATTATCAAACTAGTTATAATGGAATAAAAGAATCAGGAGTATCTATTTTAGGAGAATACATCAAAAGTTTTAAAGAATTAACATCACTTCTAATTGATTTATCGTAAATAAGCTTTTTATGGGTGTCCAA
Source organism: Tetrahymena malaccensis 436 (assembly GCA_000231845.2). Classification (NCBI taxonomy): domain Eukaryota; phylum Ciliophora; class Oligohymenophorea; order Hymenostomatida; family Tetrahymenidae; genus Tetrahymena; species Tetrahymena malaccensis. Next base: position 94,597 of record JH720121.1, on the reverse strand, counting down.
CAAACTGAAACTGTTTTATAAAATATTAGTGGAAATAAAATTAATTAAGTAGGAGCTAATGAATTATTTGAGAGTATAAATACAGTCAAAGGTATCTAAAATCTTAAAGTAGCTCTAGAGTAATGAATAAATTTTAATACCAATAATTTCTTAATTAAATTAAATTTTTTTTTTTACTTTGAAAATAAGATTTTTATTTAAACCAATTTTTAATTTTAAATATTTATAAATTTAAATAAAAGACTATATATATAATTTTTATTAGTATTAACAGCCTTTAAAATGAAGGAACACTAGCTTTAAGCAAAACTTTGAATAGCCTAAACACTCAACTAATCAATTTAGTAATTTAATTAAAGTAAGATTAATTAAAAAATTATTTTTTAATTTATTTTTGACTCACTTAAATATACAAAAAAAAAATTTAAACATAATTTATTATAAAAGTAAAAATTAAATTAGCTATTAAAAATCTTAATATATTTTCATAAATAATTTTTACAATTAAAATTGGCATAAAGAAATAAATAAACAAATAAAATAAAAAATTTTTAGCTTAATTTTATTGTAAATGACTAATAGCTCTTAATTAAAAAGTACAAATTTATAAATAATATTTAAAGAAGAAATTAAATAACTGAAGTTGGAGCATGTTTACTTGGGGAAGCCTTAAAAAACTGCTTAAATCTTTAAGATTTAGTAATAGATTTAAGGTAATAATTAAAATAATTTGTTAACAAAATAATGCCTTTGATATTTTTTTATTTTTTTATTATTTTTAAATTTATTAATATAAATTAAATACCTAAAGCTTGTGTATTTAAATTTATTTTAAGCGAAAATAAAATCGGAGATATAGGATTAGAAAGATTAGCAACATTTATGAGTTATTGCACTCAAATTTCATGCCTAGATTTAGATTTAGAGTACTTAAATTTAATTTATTGTCTTTACATTTTATAGATTAATTGTGATATCTAACTAGTTATTAAAAAAGCTTAATATTAAATAAATATATTTTTAAAATTTTTAATATTATTTTATGTTAAGTTAAAGCGATATTAGTAACAATGGATCTAATGCATTAGGTGAAGCTTTAACGAAATACAAAAATCTCACTTTTCTGAAATTGTGTTTAAGGTAAATCAATCTTTGTAAAATTTAGTCATATAATACTAAGATTTTATGCACTTTAAATTAAAATTAATCTTTTATTTTTAAAATAAAAAGCAGGAATAAAATTAATGAAATGGGAGCTAAAGGAATTGCAAAAGGTCTTAGCAGTTGTTCTTTGACTTCATCTTTAATTTTAGAAATTTCGTAAATGTTAAAAAAAATTTATTTTCTATTTCTTTATTTCGAAATGTTTATTTTTAAAATTTAATGAATTTCTTTTAAAATTCAGTAAATAAAAATATTATTTTCTTGAAATCTCCCTTATTAACATTTAACTTTTGATCCAACAATTTAATTAAATTGTTTTGTTTTGTTTATTATTAATTATAATAAATGCCCTAATTTTATAAAATTGAGTGTCTATAGTTTAATATAAACAAATTAATCCTTGAAAAAAACTATTAACTATATGCATTATATTTATGCTTTATCCGTTATTATATTAAATTCATAAATTTCCATATAACTTGCTAGATATTTATCAAAAAATTTTATTAATTATTATTATAAAAGATTTATTTATATACTTATGTATATATGCTAAATACTTATAAGATACATTTACCACTAATCAATCAAAATTTTTAAAATAATTAATATTTATTTTATAAATAAAGCTAGAATGATATTGGGGATGAAGGAGCTAGTGCAATAGGTATTGGTTTAAGCAATTGCAAAAATCTTTTAAAACTAGAAATATTCTTAGAGTAAGCTTTTTAATCAACTAATAAACTAAAACAACTATATAAATACTTAAAATCCTCTAATATAATATTTTTATTTTAAAAGTTCAAATCATATTAGCGATGAAGGCGTTACTTGTTTCGCAGAAGGGTTGAGTAAATGTACTATACTCACAACTTTATTACTCAGCATTTAGTATGTTTTTTTTAAATTAATTATTCTCAATTTGAGTCATTTAAATATAATTATTTTTGAATGATTTGTATTAGATAATAAAATTATTTCAGAAATATTTGCATTAAATTAATATTAATGTTAAAATTTAAAAAATAGTGATAATGATATTACTGATAGTGGATACTTAGCACTTGATTCATCTCTTTTATGTTTAGAAAATTTATCTTTTTTTAGCTGTTATTTATCGTAAAATTATTCATGACATTCTCTAACTTTAATTTACATTCTAATATTTAAGCAATGATGATAAACTACTTAAATCAAAGAATTTAATCAACTGCTTAAAAGTTAAATAACTGTAACTGGTTCTTTGGTAAATAGACATTTCTATTTTAAAAAATAATTACATCTATTACAAAATAAAAACAATTAAAATTTAATTGCTTACAAATTGCATGACATATCTTAGTGCTTTTAAACATTTTTAAATATTTAAAAAATAGCTGGTGCGATTCAGAGATAAACTAGATGGAGCATAAAAAAAAAGCACTCAAAATTAAAAGATTAGTAGATTTAAAAATAGAATATTGATTAAATAATAAAAATAAATAGTTTTTATTTGTACATTAGCAGATAAAGTTAAATAAATTTACTCCCTTTATTTATTAATTTCATACTTCTAAAACTTTTTTAATAATAATATTTATTTTTGGGGGTTGCCATGCATTTAAGTTGAGATATTTACAAAAATTTTATAGTTATGCTATTATATACTAATCAAGTCTTTAAAAAAATTTATTATCAATTTTACATTTTAAATAATTCTTCGTCTTTTTATTACATATTTACTTTATAAATTTAACCTTAATGTGATTTATGCTCCTTATTTTTTTTAATTCTATGAATAAACAATTATACTGAAGAGATATTTTTAATTACTATTATATTAAACAATACTTCAAGAATATTTATGAAATATATTAAGTTTAAACGAACTTGTAAAATAAAAAAGAATACATTTTAATTCAAATAGATATTTATTTTTAAATTAATTTCTTTATTTTAAGGATCTTGCCAAATAATATTTTTCTTTATGCAGCGCTCACATTATTATCTCTTTTTATATTATTTAAATAAATAAAAATTATAAGTAAATAAAAATATATTTAAAAGAAAACATCAAATATTTAGAGGAAAAAAGTTGAGCTAATATGTTTTATTTTTTGGTTAAAAGGTTAATTCAATAATAAAGATCAATTAAAAAATAAGACGTTTTTACCTTATCCATAATATTATTTGCATGAGATTAGGACATTTCAAAAGACCTTGAACTAAATTCAAAGCACCCTAGTCATTCATATTATTTTTACTATTAATAAAAATTTAAAAATAATAATTTTGGATAATTACCTAATAGAATAGTGAAATAAATTTTTTAATTTTCAATAAATATTTATTTATCTAAACATATTGATTAAGTATTTGAATCAAATATAAATAGAAATATGCTAATATTTTTACCTTAACCAAAGTGTTAAATTTTATAATTTATTGCATTAAGATAAAGCAGAACCTAGATTTAAAGCAAATTAATCCCCAATATAATTGTTGCTTGAAAATAATTAGAGTAAATTACTTTAAATAATAAATTGTAATTTCTTGAATTATCATTCTTATATTTTTGATAAAATTTTAGTTCTAAAAAAATTATTAACGCCCCCCATAATGAAATGAAATCTGCAAATATGGTGGATTTTTATTAAGATATGGTTAATTTATCATGTAAATTTTATAACTTTTAATTAATATAAATAAAGAAAAGGATAGAAATTAAAATAGCTGCTTACTCAAGGTATAAATAAAGAGCTTAAAGATTATTGCAGTTTGATAAACCAATTGAAAAGCCTGATGCAGTATTGTCCTCAATTTGGTTATATCTTTTGATTAATTAATTTATTTATTTAGAGAAAATAGCATTTTGGAAAACTAAAATCATTTAAAATTAATTTGAAATATACAATCAATCAGCTTAAAATATAAAAATAAGCATAATAAATATTAAATAAAAAAATCAAAGGATTTTATAAAAACATATTTTACGATAAAAATAATGTTAAACTTGACAGCTTTTTACAATTGGCTAATGATTAGCTTAAGCTACATAAACCTTATCCTTCAATCCAATGCTACCTTTTAATTATTAAATATAATTATTATTTAAAACTAAAAAAACAAGAAAAGCAAATTAATAAAGGATTTAGAACTAAAAAAGTAAATAATGGATCGAATAAAGAAAAAAGTTATATTAATTAAAACTGATAAAACTATTTATTTGTTTAAAATTTTAAATTAAAAATTAACTGGAATGAAATAGATAAATTACTAGAGTTTGAGCGTTAAAGTTTACAAATTATTGCATCTAGCTAAACAAGTGCCTAGATCTATTAATCCTTAATCTCCAATTTAATTTTGACTATTAAAATATTTTAGATTGAATGATTAAATATTAAAAAAACACTAAAAATTGAAATATATTTACAAAAAAGTTATTATAAAGTAAATTAAAAACAATAATTCCAAAATAAATAAAAATAAGAGATTTGATTACTCAAAATTCAAAAAGAGTTTTTTGTATTTGGACAATTGACCTGAAAATAAATTTGCTATGCCTTAATTCCCAATTTTATTACAACTTTTAATAATTAAACATATTTTAAATAATTTAAAGTAGAAAGAGCAAATAAGTAAAACAATAGTTTCAAAATCTTTTAAAAGTGAATAAAGAAACATAATCGATAAATCTAGAACAGATTGCTTTTTACAATAATAAAAGCTCTAAAGTTTAGAGTTTAGTGCATTTTGCTAAACTTTAGCCTAGATTCGTAACTCCCTAATCTCCGAGTTAAGTCCAGCTTAATAAATTTGAATAATAATAATAATTTTTAACTAAAACCTAAAGAGCGGAATAATTTAAAAAATAATAAATTATGATATTACACTCTAAAAATGTAAATAACTTAGTACCTTTAAAAGAAAAGTAATAACTTATTAGTGATTATAATTAACTTATTTTGTATTAAATATCAAATAAAAGAATTATTACTGGAGTAAGAGAGATAAATATTACAAATTGCTGCAATTTGCTAAAGCAGAGCTTAAATCTGGCAAAGTCTGATCTTCAATTTTTTTGCTACTTTTAAAGTATTATTTATGTTTTAAAATTTTTACCAAAATAATCAAGAATTATAAAAATAATATAATAAGATTTTATCAAAATGATTGACCAAAGTTCTATTGTTCCATTTTTAGTTTTAAAACAGAGAAAAATAATATTTTTTTAATAAGTTTAAATATATTTTAATAATATCTACCTTAAATCTATCTAAAGATGAGTGTGAGTTAAAAGCGAAGTGCTCAAAAACTTTTTTTATTAGAAAATGAAATATTGTAAGTCAACAATTTAAAAAATAATAAATTACTTCTTTAATAATATTAAATTATTTTATTTATTACTACATTTTTTTTTCTCAAAAAAGAAAAAGAGGAAAGATAATTTTTAATTTATTCAACAACAAAAAATTAATAAATTATGCTTTTTATATAAATAAATTTTATATAGTTTATCTATTTTTGATATATGAATGAAAGACTGGATTGTTTTACACAAGCATTTTTATTTTATTTTACATTTTTGAAAATATTTAATAGATGATTATAAATTTAAGAATTTATTAGATTAATTTTTCTTTAAAATATTTAAAATTAGTGTTTTCTATTAAAAATTTACTTCTACATATGCGCTTGATTATAATTGTAGCTACAATTAGGTAGATCGATAAATTAAATGTAATATTTAGATATTAAACATATTAATAAATGAATAAGGAAAAATAGGTAAAATAAAATAAATAACAAAATATAATTTATTGAATAAAAGATATGAAAAGGAAACGTAAGATTATAATTCATCCATAATAAATAAAACACTAAAAAATAACTTAATTATATATTATTTTATTTAAATTAAATATTTAATATTATTAAAACTTTATATGGGTGTAGTACTAAATTATAAAATATGTTTTTATAATTGAATTTCATGTTATTTTAGAAAATATTTGTTAAAAACATAATTGGTATATAAATAATTAAATTAAATAGATTATAAAAGCACAAAATAAATATTTAAGAATGTATTTATAAAAAGAAATTAAAGTTAAGAAGTTAGTATAAAAAGTTGCATTGATAAAAAAAATGGAATAAAAGGAAAAAATATTTTATAATATAAAAGATGTAATTATAAATTATTTATTAATATCTTTAATAAATTATTTTTTTACATTTAAAAGCTACTAAATAGTGATTTAAATGACCTTAAACATCTTAATGTACAGTTAGAGTAAGGAAAGCAAATTATAACATAATTTTATATTTTTTTTAAGTTTATATTTTTAACTTAAATGTTTTAATTCTTGTAATTACTAATTTTAATTTATTATTTAAATAAATAAATAAAATATTTTTAAATTAACTTTTATAAAATTAGAGACTTCCCATTTCTAAACAATAATATGATTGCTTAGCTTTAATATTGTCTGACAGAATGCGCTCAAATTCAAACTTTAATTTTGAATCTTAAGTAAAAAATTAATGATTTATAAATTAGATTTTAAATAAAAATGCTTAAAAATAGATAAAATGGAATTTAAATTGATCAAATAAGATTGCTAACAGATAATTTACCTGAGTATAAGAATCTAAACAACCTTTAACTTCTTTTAAGGTTATTTTAAATATTCTATTTAATATATTATTAAGAAATTCCTTTTATTTTATCATTTTTCATTGAAACTTTATAATATATATTGATTAAAATATTTTGTATTTAATAAAAAAGCTAAAATGATATTTTTGAAGAAGCAGGATCTATTTTAGGATCTTTTTTAAAGAAGTGCTAGTAATTACTAAAACTTAAAATAGAATTATCGTAAACAAAATCACTTTTTTTATGAATTAATTATTTTTTGATATGATAGTGATAACTATTTAGGCTTTAAAGGATTATCTGATATAGCTGATTGTATTTAAGCAATAAAAAATATTGAACATCTAGAACTCTAGTTTGGGTATTTATATTATAAATATCTTTTATTTAATTTCATATAATTATAAATATTTTAAAATGTTTAAATAAAAACATAAAATAGAAACAACTATATAGAAGATTAAGGAGCTTAAATTTTAAGTAAAGCTTTAAGTTGCTTAAGTAATCAACTATCATACTTAGCTATTGATTTATAGTAATATTAAATAATAAATATTCATAATAATGTCAACTTATTTTTTTTCAACCTTACAAAAATAACTATTTCTATAACAAAAAATACTTCTAAATTAATTATTGAAAATCATTAAAATACCCATTTATGAAAAAATACACTATTCCCCCATCCCTGCACTCATATTAAAAATATAGTTTATATCTCCAAATATTTGGATTTAATTAAAAAAAAAATTTTATTAACTGGGATTAGTTTGTGAGGGATAGTAGTAATAATTATAATTAAGCTAATAAAAGAATTTTCAAAATTTTTTAGGTAAAACTAAATCACAGAAGAAGGAGCACATTAAATTAGTGAAGCTTTAAGTACTTGTTATAATCTTAAAAGTTTAGATCTCTTTTTAGAGTAAGTTAATTATTTTATTTATTTAATCCCAAATTTAATATTTATTTAGTTTTTTTATTTATTTAACAAAAAATATTTCAAATTTCATTCAAAATACTAATATAAAAAAAGCATAAATAGTATTGGAGATAAAGGAACTTCAAGTATAGCAACAGGCATAAGTAAATGTACTGAATTAACGTCTTTAAAATTGGACTTATCGTAAATTTGGTTTTTTACTAATAAATATCAGATTCTAATTATGATTTTTATAAAAGAGAAAATTATATCAAAAATAAAGGAGCAACTTAATTAGGTGAATAGATAAGTAACTGCAAAAATATAACAAATATAGAAATTATTTTAACGTAAATTTTATTTTATCACTTTTTAAATATTTTGATTACATTTATGGTAATTGTTAAATAAATTTCAATTTAATTAAAATTTTAAAATTAATATGTTTAATGGTTCTTCACTTTATAGTTAAAATGAAATTCGTGATTAAGGAATATCAAGTATTGCTATTGGTTTGAGCAACTGCAAATTAATTATGAATTTAAATCTTAGATTATAGTAAATATTTTGTTTTATATTAAAACTTAAAAGGTTCACTCTGAAATAAAAATAAATATTAGTTTATTAAAAAAAATATTAATAACTATTAAAAATATTTTTTAATTTTTTTCATATAAGGTAGAACAAAATTGGTTAAGAAGGAGCTAGTGCTATCGGAGTAGCTATCAGTACTCTCACTAATCTTAGATAATTAGAACTATATTTATCGTAAATTAATTTAGATTAAGAAATTAAGATTTGCTAATTTAAGAAATTAAATGTTTTATTTTCCAATTTAAATACTTTTTACTTTGTAAATAATATAATATTTAAAATTATTCTATAGCAATAATAGACTAGGTGCTATAGGAGCTTCAAATATTGCATCAGGTTTAAGTAAATGTACTCAGATCAAATAATTATCATTGAGTTTAGAGTAAGTTGTATTAGTTTATTATATTATTTATTGCCTCTGATTATTTAAGATAATAAATTTAACTAATCACTTGTAAAAAAAGTTCAAATGAAATTAAAGACCAAGGTGCTAAAGCTATCGGTGAAGCTTTATGTAATTACACGAATCTTATTTAGCTATAATTATGGCTGAAGTACATCATTATCTTTTTAATAATTTATTTAAAAATACTTAGATATTTTAACTTCCTACCATAATTATAAAAAGAAAAAATTAAATCAGCAATGCAGGAGCATCTGGCTTAGCTAAAGGCTTAAATAATAATTGCTCTCAAATCTAATTATTGTTATTAGGGTTATAGTAAAATTTAAAAGAAAAAATTATAAAATAATTTAATTTTTCTAAACAGAAAAAATGAAATTGGAACAGAAGGAGCTTGTGCTTTAGGCATGAATTTAAGCAAATAAAGCAATCTTACAGAACTTAGACTTTTCTTAAAGTAAATCATAAAATTTTATCAATATTTTTATTGATCATATACTCAATCAAATTAATTTTAAAATTAAAGCCAAAATGAAATAGAAGATGAAGGAATTTTCGGTATAGCCAAAGGTTTGAGCAACTGCTCTTTAATTAAAACATTAGATCTTGCTTTATCGTAAATAATATTTATTATTTTATTAAAGAAATATTAATTTTGGAGGAGGGATTATTAATATTATTAAGGGCAAACAAATTTAAATTTGAAATTCAAGGTAATAAAATTTGGTTAGAAAAATGATAAAAATTTATAGTAATCTTTCCTCCTTTTTTAAAACTTAATAGATTTATTTAAATTTAAAATCGCAATATTTTTATAATTTGAATAGATATGATTGATAAAATAGTATTTTTGTTTTTTATTAAATTTTTAATATGATTTATTAGAATTAATTTATTAAATTAAATTAAATAATAATTTTTATTAAATATTAGAGACAATAAATTGAATAGCGAAGCTTACTATTAATTAGATTAATGTATTTATGGCTTAGTTAATTTAATAACACTTCAATGTGATATAAGGTAGTAATTATTTAATTTAAATTCTGTTAAAATAAAATAACCTTGTAAAAATTAAGTGATGGAGAAAAATTACTTAAATCAAAGGATATACTAAACTGTACTAATATAAAAGTATTGAATATGTTCCTTAAGTAATAAAATTTATTTTATTTAAAGATTAAAATGTAAATTTTGAAATAAACCAAACCTATACTTTACATTTTTTCTTATTATTTTCCTAAATTAAATTAAATTTATAAAATAGAAAATGCTAATCAGAGAATGAGAAAATTCAGCATAAAATACAAGCATTAAAGATAAAAAGACTAGTTAGCTTATTCGTTGAAACAGATTGATTAAATTTAAAATTTTATAAAAAATATTTATAAAAAGTTTTTTAAAATAATCAGTTTGTGTTATTTTGTGTTTGTAATATTAAATATTTTATTTAAATAAAATAAATATGTATTTTAAATTTGTTTTTAAGTAAAATTTATAAAAATTTAAAGTATTTCTAAAATTTGCTTTAATTAATTAATTTTAATTAAAGATAATTTTTTCAAATATGATTTTGAAATATTAATACTTTTTAACATAAACATTTTTTATTTTTTTTAAATTAACAAAATTACACAAAATGAATATTTATTTTAATTATAAATATAATTAACATATATTATACATGAGTAAGATTATTTATATAAAAATCATTTTTAAAGTTAAAAAAAATAAAAATGAAATATTATGCAAATTCTATATAGTTTTTTTTATTTTCTTTATTATAAATTGTCTAAATTTTTATTTTAACTATATAAAATTTATTTGTTGATTGAATTGAAATAAATATTACTATAAAAAATAATTAAAAAATAAATAAAATTTTGAATAATTAAATATCAAAATATAAAATGATAGAATAGAATAAATATTATAATCTTAAAGATGTAATTATTTATTTATTAATTAATTACTCTTTAAATTTATTATTATCATTAAAAAAGTTTTTAAACTCTTCAATTTAATCTCATACTGATCTCCATATTACGCTAAAGTAAATCAAATTTATCATCATTTATCATTACTATCAAGCTAAATTTTCTTTTTAAACAAATATTTTATTTATATTCTTTGGCATTTAATGACAAATATTTTTAATATAATTCATCTTATTTTTAATTTTTACTTTTATTATTTATTAATTTCTAACTATTTCATTTTTTTTTTCATTATCCCTTCTAAATAACTAACAAATAAATTTATTAATTTTTTTTTAATGCTTAAAAAGCTCTAAAAATATTGGCGATGAAGATGTCTAATGTTTAGGTTCTGAATTAGTAAAGTAAACTAATCTCTCAAATTTAACACTTGATTTAGCGTAAATACTGCTTATCTTTTTTGGTTTGTGATTTTTTTAATATCAAATTGGATATAAAATTACTCTCTTTATTTTATTTATTTGCTCTTAATTGTTATTTTAATTAAACTCATTTTTAATATTCAATTTTTACTTTATCTATTTTTTATTTTGTTGTTTTTTTTCTTCATTTTTCCTTTTAAATAACTAATAAATTAAATATATTTTCTTCAATATAAAGATGGAATGAAATTAGTGATCTAGGTATCTCAGGCTTAGGTTCTGCATTAGCAAACTGTGCTGATATCTCAAATTTAACAATTAATATAAGGTATAAATAGCTGATTATTTTTCATTCTGACATTTATTAATATAAATGTCAATTTAAAACAAAAAAATCTCTTTATTTTATTTATTTGAATTTTACTTATTATTTTAATTTAGTTCATTTTTAATTTTCAATTTTTACTTTTGCTATTTTCTAGTTTCTTATTACTTCGAGTTTTTTCTTCATTTTTCCTTCTAACTAACTAATAAATTAAATATACTTTCTTCAATATTAAAGAAGTAATTAAATTCGCGAAGAAGGTGTCTTAGGCTTTGGTTCTTCATTGGCAAAATGTACTAATCTCTCAAAATTGACAATTAATTTAAGGTAAAAATAGCTTATTTATTTTTCATTCTGATATTTATTAATATAAAAGTGGATTTAAAATAGAAATATAATTTTTATTTATTAGAATTATGTTTGGTAGATTATGTTTTTTTATTGTGATTATTTTTTTAAATTGAAGTCATTTTATTTTTTAACTTTTGTTTTGAGTTTTTTTATTATCTGATTATTTAATGTATCTTCTTCATTTTTACTCAAATTAACTAATATATTAATAATATTTTCTTCAAATTTTAAAAAGTTGTAATTTAATTGGTTCAAATGGTGCCTCAGCCTTAGGTTCTGCATTCGGAAAGTATACTAATCTTTCAAATTTGACACTTTTTCTGCGGTAATAACATATTATTTCTTATGGATTGGAATATTTTTAATACAAAAATAGATTTAAAATAAAATAACTTTTTTATTTATTAGCTTTCTATTATTTTATTTTTTTTGTAAGTTATTAAATTTTTTTTTTTTTAATAAGTCATTTTTAATTTTCAAATCTTACTTTATATATTTATTTACTAGTCTCTTACTATTTCATTTTTTTTAATTTTCTTCTAACTAACTAACTAATAAAATAAATATACTTTCTTCTATTTTTAAAAGAGAAAATTAAATTGGTGCAAATGGTGCCTCAGGCTTAGTTTCTACATTACCAAAATGCAATAATCTCTCGAATTTGTAACTTTATTTAAAGTAAAAATAGTTTATTTATTTTGGATTGTGAATTGTTTTTTTAATTTAAGTCATTTTTAATTTTCAATTTTTGCTTTAGTTTTTTATTAAATTCTTAGTATTTATTTTTATAGCTCCTTCTAACTTTCTAATAAATTAATTATATTTTATTTTATATTTAAAAAGTGTTAATTAAATTGGTGATGAAGGTATCTCAAGCTTAGGCTCTGGATTAGCAAAGTGCACTAATCTCTAAAATTTAACACTTGATTTAATGTAAAAACTGTTTTTTTATTATGGATTGAGATATTTTTTTGATAAAAAAATGGATATTTAATACAAAAATACTTATTTATTTATTAGCCTTTTATTTTGTTTATTTGCTTTTTGATTGTGATTTTATATTTTTTTATTCAAGTAATTTTTCATTTTTGCTTAAATTATTTATTTCTTTCTGATTTTTTCATGTTTTTTGTTTATTTTTTCTTCTAACTAAATAATAAAATAAATAATTATATTTTCTTCAATATTTAATAAGATGGAATAAAATTAGTCATGAAGGTGCCTAAGCATAAGGTACTGCATTAGCAACATGCACTAATCTCTCTAATTTGACACTTTATTTGAGGTAAAAACAGCTTGCTTGTTTTTGATCATGATATTTATTAATATCAAATAGATTTAAAAGAGAAATGCCCTTTTGATTCAATTATTTGATTCTGCTATGATTTCATATTTTATTTTTAAATTTAAAGATCAAAACAAAATAAATTATTTTATCTATTTAAAGTTATAAAAAAATGTTAGATCTTTTCATTATTATTATACTCATTAAAAATAGTTTAAATACTACTTCAAATTATTCTTTAATAATCACTTTTATATTTTGATAGATAAAATAGGATTATGGAACCACAAAAATTCAAAATATTGAGCAAATACCTTAAAACCAAAAGATTAGTTGTCTTTAAAGCAGATTATTGATAAGAAATAAGTGAAAAAGATAAATAGAATTCAAGATTTTTGAAAATAAAATTTATTTTTCTATATTTTTTATTATAAACAAATAAAAAATATTATATACTACTTAATGATTATTTATGTTATGTATGGGTTTATTGATTTATTACAAACAAATTATCTAAAATTTATTAAATGTAATTTCTAAAAAATATGTTTACAATTTTAAATATTTTGCAAAACTTAAAATTTCAAAATTCTTAAAAATTATATTATATTATTTTATTAAGAAAATGTTAAGATTTTAAATGTAAGAAAGTAGATTTGAAACAAAAAATTAAATTTTTGAATTATTAATAAATTTTTTATTCAATTAATACATAAAAAATAAAGTAGAAACAAAATAAAAATGGAGTTATAGACTAGAAAATATAATTGTTTGGATGATGTATTTATTTTTACTTTTTATTTTAGCTTTTAAATTATTTTTCTTTTTATTCAAAAGTTTATTAAGTCTGATAAAAGTGCCATCATTCACCTTTCTTTATAACAATTGTAAAGATAAATCTATTTACAAATTTCTAAAAATAAAAAATTAAATTACATTTATTCAGATTTAATATTTAACTCAAAATAAATGATTTGTTTATTTGATTTATTTTATTCTATAAACAGTATTTAGAGTTTTGACAATAAAAAATTAATTTAACTCTCATCTCATTTAGCTTTATGCACAGAAATTAAAAGTTTAATTTTAAATCTAGAGTAATAAATTTGAGTTTTTGTTTATCAACATTCTAGTTATAAATAAATGAAAACTTAAAATAGCTACTAAAATCTTAAAGATGATGGGATAAAATTATTATTTAGAGAATTCTAATTTACTGAAAATTTAAATAGTTTCTCACTGGAGCTTACGTAAATTTCATTTTACTCAATTGCTTTTTTTCAATTCAAATAAATTTATAATTTTTTTTTTTCAAATTAAAAAAAATTAGGAAAAATCAAATCTCACAATAAGGAATATCTATCATAGCATAGCATTTAAAAAAATATTCTAAATTGACTAAACTTGTAATAGACCTTTAGTAAAAATTTTTCAATATGTGAAATAAATAATCTTATTTTCTAAACCTAAGTGAAAATGAATTTGGCCCTGAGGGATTTTTTGAAATAATAGAAGTAGTCTCAAAAATGAGTACAATTTAAGATCTAAAAATATAGCTTGGGTATGTTAATAATTTATAGCATACTTATGGAATATTATATTTATATATTTCTTCAAAGTTTTTTTATTAATTATTAAAAATTAAGAAGTAGAATAATTAATCAAAACATTATTTAATATTAGAAAAAATGAAATAAATGACCAAGGGGTACATTAAATAAGTGTAGGAATAAGTAAATGCTAAAATATCACAAATTTAGTATTATTTTTTAAGTAATTTATTTAGAAATTTTTTATATTAAATTATTTTTATTAAAATTTAAATACATAATTTAATTTCTATTTTTTATTATATTAAAAAGCGATAATAAAATTAGTGGTGCTGGAGCTAAAAGTATTGCTGCAGGATTTAGTAGTTGCAGACTTCTTAAATCTTTAAAGTTTAGTCTACTGTAAATATATTTAATTAATAAATATTCTTCTTCAATTAAATAATAAAAATTCTTAATTTATCGTAAATTAATTTCAATAAAATTCAAAATAAACATTAATTTATAAAAGAAAATTATCCTTGTTAAATTATCATTATATAAAAAATGATGTATTTTCTTTTAATTTTAATTATAATCTCAGTTTTTTAATCAATCAAGTAATCCATTTATGAAAATATTATTTGAAAACATGAGTAAAATAATATGATTGAACAATTTAAAAATTTTAATTAAAACAGGTGACACTTTAAACAATCATATATTTGTTTGATTTAAAGCTCATTGTTTTTTTAAAAATAAATATACATAGCAATATATAAACAAATTATTTCTTCTTGATTTCATTTATTTATTTACAAAAACAAGTCATAAAATAATAACAAATAAATTAGGAAATACCTGAACATTAAGCTAAAAAAAATAAATAATTTTTATTCATAATTAAAAAAAAAGAAGAAACTAAATTAAAGACGAAGGAGCAAGTGAAATAGGTCAAGGCTTAATGAAGTGCAGTAACCTTATAGATTTAGAATTTTACTTAGAGTATTATTTATTTTTAGTTTTTAAATAAATCTTATCAATTATTTCTAGAAAGAATTTAAATGATGTTTTTTATTAAAAAAGCTCAAATTAAATTAGCAACTAAGGAGCAAATAGTATTTTCATTGGTTTAACTGAATGTACATTAATCAAAAATCTATCTTTCAGCTTAATGTAATTATTGATTTTATAAGTTTAGTGGTATTTAAATAAAATTGAAAAATATAATGAAAATGAAGTCTTGTTTGCATTTATAAAATGATAATTTTAATTTTTCTATTTACCTAAATAATTAAATAATATTTTAAGAAAGAAATTTAACTAATTTAAAATAAACAAGAAACAAATATCTTCATACCAAAAATAAATTAAGTTCTGTATTTTTATTAAAACAAATTAAAATTTATAAAATAAAATAAATTTTTCGCATATAAACAAAAAGAGACAACCTTATTTCTAATGAAGGATATTAAATATTAGGTTAATAACTTTCCCGTCTACCAAATTTACTATCTTTAGGATGCGATTTAAAGTAAAATTATACTTTCCATAAATTAGATTCATTTTACTATTAAAAATATTAGTAGCGAAGAATAATTACTAAACTCAAAAGATATAATTAACTGTAAGAACATTAAAACTATGGTACTTTACCTGTAAGTTCATAATTTATTATTTAATTTTAAAATAATTTATGAAAAAATAAAAATTAATAAAATTTAAACAATGTTATTGTTTTAGATAAATCAACACTTCTTTTAACATTTCTTTAGTATTTTTTTATTTAATAAGTTTCATATTTTACTTAAGGACAATTAAAATATTTTAAAAATAGGCAATTTTGTAATTCAGAAAGATAATACATTTATCATTAAGAAAAGGCTCTTAAAATAAAAAGATTAGTCACTTTAAAATGTATATTTTGATTTATTCAATATAAAATTATAAGTATTTATATTTTATATTTCTAACAAAATACTACTATTTCACTAGTTTAAATGTTTTGTCTTTATTTTAACATACTTCTAAGTTTGTATAATTACTAAAATTATGAATATATCAAAAACGTTTCAGATAATTTAATTTATATAAATTAAACATTTTATATTACAGCTAAAAATTTAAAATAAATATATCAATATAATAATTAAAAATGCTAATACATTAAACAAATTTTGAGAATTTGATATATATATTTTTATTAGATTTTTAAATTACCAATTAATCTAAAATTCCCTTTTATCATCAGAAAAAAAGCAAGAATCTAAGGTTATTATAATTAACATTCTTTCTCGAATGAAATAATTAATTTTAAATATAACTTCTTCAATAAATATACTATTAATACTGTAGATACTCATTCTACCCTCAATTACTCTCCTCTCTTAGCTTCAATTTATTGAAAACTATTTATTAAATTTAAATAAAATTTTGAATAATTAAATAACTAAATATTAAATGATATAATAGAATAAATATAATAATCTTAAAGATGTATTTTTTTAATTAATTATTCTTTAAAATTATATTTATCATTAAAAAAGTTTTTAAACTCTTCAGTTTAATCTCATACTAATCTCCATATTACGCTAAAGTAAATCAAATTTATCATTCTTTATCATTACTATCAAATTAAATTTTCTTTTTAAACAAATATTTTCATAAATATTATTTGTTATTAATTCAAATATATTTTTAAGCTAAATCGCCTTATTTTTTATTAATTTATTACTATTTTTCTTCAATTTTTCTTATTAATAGTTAATAAATTAATTATATTACTTTTATATTCAAAAAGTCATTATAATATTGATGATCAAGGTATCTAATGCTTAGGTTCTAAAATAGAAAAGCACACTAATCTCTAAAATTTGATACTTAATTTAGGGTAAAAACTGATTATTTTTTTTTTGAGAAATAAAATTGGATTTAAAAAATTTTATTTGATTTATATTTTTAGTTATGTTTTTTTATAAAAGTTCATTTAATTGTATTTTTTTTATTTTTCCTTTAATTATTTTTTAGTTTCTTATTATTTCATGTGATTTCTTCAAATCTCCTTCTAACTAAATAATAAATTAAATATATTTTTTTTCAAAACAAAGATGGACTAAAATTAGCTATGAAAGTGTTTCAAGTTTAGGTTCTACATTAGCAAACTGCACAGATCTCTCAAATTTGACCCTTGATTTATGGTAAAAATAGCTTTTTTATTTTTCATTCTGGTATTTATTAATATTTAAATTTAAACAAAATTTAACTTTTTATTTATTAGCCTTTTATTTTGTTGTTTAAGTTTTTTAGTTTCTCATCTTTTCTTCATTTTTTCAACTAACTAACAAATAAATTAATCATATTTTCTTCAATTATTTAAAAGTGGTAATTAAATTGGATCAAAAGGTGCCACAGCCTTAGGCTCTGTATTGGGAAAGTGTATTAATCTCTCAAACTTGACTCTTCTTATAAGGTAAAAAACAGCTTGTTTTTTTTGGATAGTGACATTTTTAAATATCAAAATATATTTAAAACAAAAATACCCTATTTTTTTAGCTTCTTATTTGATTTTATTTTTTTTGATTGTTATCATATATTTTTTAAAATGAGTCATTTTTAATATTCAACTATTACTTTGTGTATTTATTAATATCTTATTTATTCTTCTTTTTTATTCTAACTTACTAATAAAATCATTAAATTTCTTCTAATTTTAAAAGAGAAAATTAATTTGATGCAATTGGTGCTATAGGGTTAGTTTCTGGATTATCAAACTGTAATAATCTCTCGAATTTGGTACTTTAGTTACGGTAAAAACCGCTTTTTTATTTTGAATTGTGATATTTATAATATCAATACCGATTTAAAATAAAAATATTTTTTGTATTTAATATCGTTTTATTTGGTTTCTTTGCTTTTTGATTTTAAAGTTTTTTTTTAATTTAAATCATTTTTAATTTTCAATTTTTGCTTTTATTTTAAAATAAATTATTTTTATTTCATATTTTTTTTTAACTATCTAATCAATCAATTATGTTTTTATTAAAAAGTGTTAATGAAATTAAAGATGAAGGTACCTAAGGCTTAGGTCTTGCATTAGCAAAATTCACCAATCTCTCAAATTTAACACTGGATTTAAGGTAAAAACCACTTATTTTTTTTGGATTTTAATATTTTTTATTATCAAATTGGATTTAATACTTTTTATATATTAACCTTTTATTTAGTTTAATTGATTTTTTTTTTGATTACTTTTTTTAAACTTTAAGTAATTTAGCATTTTCAACTTTTGCTTAAAATTATTTATTAGTTTCTTATTATTTTATATTAAATAAATAATAAATTAATTATTTTTTCTTCAATATTTAAAAAGATGGAATAAAATTAGTGAATAAGGTGCCTTAAGCTTAGGTATTGTATTGGCAAATTACCCTTATCTCTAAAATTTTGTACTTTATTTAAGGTAAAAACAGCTTGCTTTTAATTTTTATAATTATTTATATCAAATGGATTTAAAACAAAAAAATTCTTTTTTTTGATTTATTTATTTTATTTTTCTAAAGTTAATTTAGAATATTTATTCTATTTTATTTTTATTGATCTCTTATATGTATTTATAGATAGAATAACATTAATCAATAACACAAATTCAAAATATTGAGCAATTACCTTAAAACTAAAAGATTAGTTCTCTTTAAAATAGATTTATGATAAAAAGTAAGTGATAAAGATAGATAGAAATATAAATTCAAAAAAAATATTTCTAAACATAAAAAAAATGTATCTTTCTATATTCTTTATATTTTTAAAACTAGTAATAAAACATAATATATCTTATTAATATTTTTTATTATTTTTTATAAAATAAAGTAAATAAAATGGATGAATAAATATAATTTAAAAATAGTTATTTCATTTTATTTATTGAAAAAATTAATATATAAACCATATATATTTAAAATTAACCGCCAGGCCACACTATTCCTATTATATTAAATTTCAAAAATTTTTTAAATTATATTATATTTTTTTAGAAAATATAAAGTTTTTTTTAAATAGAGAAAGTATATTCAAATCAAAAAATTAAGTTTTTAATTACTATAAATTTTTTAATTAATTAATAAGTTTAAATAAAGCAAAACAAAATAAAAATAAAATAAAAATGGAGTAATAGAAAAGATAATATGATTATCTAGATGATGTATTTATTATTATTTTTATTTTAGCAATTAAATTTACTTTTTTTTTATTAAAAAGTTTATCAAGTCTGATAAGAGTTCTATAATTCATCTTTCTTTATAATTCCCGTAAAGATAAATATTTTTTTACTTAACTTAAAAATAAATAATCAAATTACATTTATTTAGATTTAAATTATACTTGTTTATTTTGGCTTATTTTATTTCATAAAAAAGAGATTAGAATTTTGGCAACGAAGAATTAATTTAAATTTAATCTCATTTAGCTTTGTGCACAGAAATTAAAAGTCTAATTTTAAATCTAGAGTAACAAATTTGAGTTTTGCTAATCAATATTTCAGTTATTAATAAATAAATGAAAATTTAAAATAGTTACTAAATTATTAAAGATGATGGGATTAAATTACTATTTAGAGATTTCAAATTTACTGAAAATTTAAATAGTTTGTCACTGGAGCTTACGTAAATTTTATTTTAATAATTTTTTTTAATACAAATAAATTTACCATATTCTTTTTATTTTAATTTTTAAAAAAATATGGATTAGGTAAAATCAGATCTCTCAATAAGGAATATCTATCATAGCATAGTATTTAAAAAAATGTTCTAAATTAACTAAATTTGAAATAGACCTATTGTAAAACTTTATCAATCTATGAAAGTAAACAAATAATCTTGTTTTTTAAACCTAAGTGAAAATGAATTTGGCCCTGAAGAATTTTTTGAAATCATAGACGAAGTCTCAAGAAAAAATACAATTCAAGATCTAAAAATATAGCTTGGGTATGTTAATAATTTATGGCATACTTATGGAAAATTATATTTATATATTTCTTCAAAAATTTTTATTAATTATTAAAAATTAAGAAGTAGAATAATTAACCAAAACATTATTTAATTATAGAGGAAATGAACTAAATGACCAAGGGGTACATCAAATAAGTGTAGGAATAAGTAAATGCTAAAATATCACAAATTTAGTATTATTTTTTAAGTAATTTATTTAGAAATATTTTACATTAAATTATTTTTATAAAAATTTAAATTCATATTTAATTTCTATTTTTTATTTTTTTAAAAAGTGAAAACAAAATTAGTGATGCAGGAGCTAAAAGTATTGCTACAGGATTTAGTAGTTGTAGACTTCTTAAATCTTTAAAGTTTAGTTTACTGTAAATATATTTAATTAATAAATATTCCTCTTTAATTTATAATTCAAAAAAATATTAACAAAAAGTTTTAATTTACAATAATTTAATTTCAATAAAATTCAAAATAAAATTTAAAAGAAAATTATTCGTGTTAAATTATCATGTATAATATAAAAAATGATATGTGCTAAATATATTCTTAAATTCTTATGAAAAATTTTCTTTTAATTTTGATTATAATCAGTTATTTAATGGATCAAGTAATCCATTTAAAAAAAAATTGATTTTAAACATAAGTAAAATAATATGATTGAACAACTCAAAAATTTTACCTATAACATGAGATAGTTTAAACAATAATATATATATTTATTTCAATCTAAGCTCATTATTTTGTAAGATATAAATATATTCAGCAATATATAAACAAATTATTTCTTCTTGATTTTAATTATTTAGAAAAGCAAATCATAAAATAATTAAAAATAAATTAGGAAATACCAGAACATTAAATAGAAAAAAAAAAAATGTTTAATTATAATTAAAAAAAAGAAGAAATAATATTAAAGACGAAGGAGCAAGTGAAATAGGCAAGGGCTTAAGGAAGTGTAGCAATCTTATAGATTTAGAATTTTACTTAGAGTATTATTTATTTATTTTTAATTTTGATATAAATTTGATCAACTATTTTTAGCAATAATTTAAAGAATATTTCTTATTAAAAAAGCTCTAATTAAATTAGCAACTAAGGAGCAAATAATATTTTCATTGGTTTGACTGAATGTATATTAATGAAGAATCTATCTTTCAGCTTAATGTAATTATTGATTTTAGAAATTTCGTGCTATTAAATAAAATAGAAGAGAATTAATGAAAATGAAGTCTTGTTTGTATTTATAAAATAGTAGTTTTAATTTTCTATTTACCTAAGCAATTAAATTATACTTTGCTAAACAAATTTAACTAATTCAAAATAAATGAGAAACGAATCTCTTCAAACTAAAAATAAATTAAATTCTCTATTTTTACTAAAACAAATTAAAATTTATAAAATAAAATAAATTTTTCACATATAAACAAAAAGAGACAACTTTATTTCTAATGACGGATATCAAATATTAGGTTAGTATCTTTCCTGTCTACCAAATTTACTATCTTTAGGATGCGATTTAAAGTAAAATTATACTTTCAATAAATTAGATTAACATATTTCTATTCAAAATATTAGTAGTGAAGAATAATTGCTATATTCAAAAGAAATAATTAACTGCAGGAACATTAAAACTATGGTTCTTTACCTGTAGGTTCATAGCTTATTATTTAATTTTAAAACTATTTATGAAAAAATAAAAATTAAAAAATTTTAATAATTTTATTGTTTATAAAAATTAAATCATTTTAAAACATATATTTAACATTTTATTTAATAAACTCTATATTTTACTTAATAACCAGCAAAATATTTAAAAAATAGGCAATCTTGTTATTCAGAAAGTTAATACCTTTAACATAAATAAAAGGCTCTTAAAATCAAAAGATTAGTCACATTACAATTAAAACATTTATTTTGATTACTTGAAATAAAATTATACTATTTCACTATTTTACATATTTTACCTTCATTTTAACAAACTTCTATGTTATTGTGCTATTAAAATTATGAATATATTAAAATTTTTTTTTATTGATAAAAATTTAAAATAAATATGCTTAAATAATAATTAAAAATTATATAAATTAAACAAGTTTTGAGAATTTATCAAAATCTAAATACCTCCAATAAAATTTCAATATTTATTTAAAAAAATAAAAAACTTTCATTTTTAAAAAAACAAAAGAATAAGTTTTTAATAGACTTTTTAAAATTCTACTATTTTATTTAATTTTTTTTTATAAAAATAATCATAAATTTTAATTCTATGTTTAATTTTTAGTTTAAAAATATAAAAAATAAAGATAATTAATCACTTTATTTTAAATTTAGAAAATTTGTTTTAATGTATCAATTCTATCTTTATTACTTATTTTTTATCATAAATCTATCTATATTGATTATTTGTTTCTATCACATATATAAAATATAAATTTTGGCTTCAGAATTTATATAAACTCTTTAAGTATAATTTATAAATATATTTCACATAAAAATATAGTCTGTAAGTTTATGGCCTACAAAAAATATGTATCCTATGCTTCATTTTATGCTTATCATAATTCTATAGCTTTTACAACTAATCTTTTAGCTTTAAGGTACTTGCTCAATATTTTTTTTGTGTGTGACTCATTAATTCCATTAAAACTATCAATAGATATTAGAAATAATTAAAAAAGAATCAGAATAAATATTTTCATTATTGAAAAAATAAAAATTAAAAAATTAAAAATATTTGAATTAAATTTTTGATGAACACATTTTATTTCTTTGTTCTTTACAACTTTTATCTTAAAAATATAAAATTATCATAATCAAAATATAAAATTAATAAATCAAGTAAAAAGATTGTTTTTGTTTTAATTTTTGAAATTAAAAAATATTACAGTCCAAAGCATATAAACTGTTTTTACTATATATAAAGTGTCAAATTTGAGAGGTTAGTGCAATTTGCTAATGCAGAACCTAAGCCTGAGGCACCTTCATCGCCAATTTTATTCTAACTTTTTAAATATTGAAGAAAATATTAGTTAGTTAGAATGAAAAATATATAAAAAATATGAATTAAGAATAAAATAGTAAATAATTTAAGCAAAGTTTGAAAATGAAAAATGATTTAAATTGAAAAAACTTAATCAGAATCAA
>JH720121.1:44495-69824 GCA_000231845.2 Tetrahymena malaccensis 436 | reverse complement strand
ATAAATCAAGTAAAAAGATTGTTTTTGTTTTAATTTTTGATATTAAAAAATATCACATTCCAAAACAAATAAACTGTTTTTACGATAGATGAAGTATCAAATTTGAGAGATTAGTGCAATTTGCTAATGCAGAACCTAAGCCTGAGGCACCATTTGCACCAATTTAGTTGCAACTTTTTAAATATTGAAGAAAATATTAGTTAGTTAAAATGAAAAATGAATAAAAAATATGAATTAAGAATAAAATAGTAAATAATTTAAGCAAAGTTTGAAAATTCAGAATCAAAAAGTAAATAATATAAGTCTAGTAAAAAGATTGTTTTTGTTTTAATTTTTGATATTAAAAAATATCACAGTCCAAAATAAATAAGCTGTTTTTACCCTAAATCAAGTGTCAAATTTGAGAGATTAGTGCAATTTACTAATGCAGAACCTAAGCCTGAGGCACCTTCATCACCAATTTAATTCTAACTTTTTAAATATTGAAAAAATATTAGTTAGTTAGAATGAAAAATGAATAAAAAAATATGAGTTTAGAATAAACAAATAAATTAATAAATAATTTAAATAGAGGTTGAAAATGAAAAATTAGATATTAAAATATAAATATAAATTTGAATAAATAAATAATTATATCTATAAAATATTTATTGAAAAGAATTTAACTTGATAGCAATGATAAAATAAATAAGCTTAATTATAATAAATTTAATTTACCTGAGATTGATATCGATATTAGTATGAGTTTAAAGTGGAGAGTTTAAAAACTTTTTTAATGGTAAAAATAAAATTAAAGAATGATTAATTAAAAAATAAATAATTACGTCTTTTAAGCTGTTAAAATATTTATTCTATTTTATCATTTATTTTGTTGATATTTAGTTAGAAACAATTAATCTAAATTTAATAAGTTATAATAATATTTAATTAATTAATTATTTTTTAATAAAAATTTATTTAGATAGAGAGAATAAATAAAAGTGAGATCAAATATATAAATTTAGAAAATTAATGATAAATAAAAAATTTTGGGGTGAAAAAAAAATTTTTTTTGGTTAATTTTTGTAAAATTTGCAATGACATACTATATTTAATATTATTTATCAGAAAGTAATTTAATTGATAGCCTAGTATTTTGTTATTTCATAATTTTTAATTAAGTAATAAATACTTAGCCATTTAGGTTAGATCATACTAACCCAAATGGCTAAATTTTTGAATAGCGCTTGGCTATAAATCTAGATTTATTTATTAAAATAAAATATTATAATTAGTTTTATTCATATAGATTCAATTTGAAATTAAATTCCTTTTATATTTTTAGAAATAAATGAATAGCTTATTAATTAATTTATTCATATCTTTTAATGCATATTTAATTAAAAATATATTTCTATTAATTAATAAAATTTTTCTCAATTTCAAATCCAAAAAGTAAAAAAGAAAAAAGAATCAAATAAAAAAAAAAATATGTTAGAATAGAATAAAAAATTTGAAAATTTCGAAGAAGTATTTATTATTTTTCACTTATTCTGTTTTAATAATTTTTATTACTGGAATTGAAAGTTTGTAAGTTTAAGTAACTTTGATATAACACATCTTGATTTAGAATTTAGGTAAAACAAAAATAATTCATTTATCCTAGATTTTATTAATAATTAAATTTAAAAAAAAGATGCGAAATTGACTTAGATAAGTTATTAAAAATAACAAAGACTATCAAAAATATTAAAAATATTCTAAGCTTAAAAATTTTGATAAAGTATCTGTAATTAGCTTTATATTTTTGATTGAGTAGTCTATATAAAATACTTGCTATTAAGTTTTGAATAAATTAATTGAAAATTACTTTATAAGAGCAAAATTAACAGTTTTATACAAATTTTTATTTTTTAAATATAGTAATTACAAATAAAGCGATGATGAAACTAATTAAATTGGGGAATGTTTAGCTCACTGCAAAAATATTAAAGATTTTTAAATATGGTTATAGTAAATTTTAACTTTAGAAATAATATTTTTTATATTAATATCTAAAATTAAAAGTGGAAATTAAATAGGAGATAGAGGAATTATTGGTTTTGCCAAAAGTTTGAGCAATTGCAACAGTCTACTTACATCAATCAATTTAAGCTTATTGTAAAAATATTTTACAACTTACCTTAACTTTAAAATAATATACCACACATTCTAAGACAACAAATTCTTGATTAACATTGTTATTCATATTAAAATAATAATTTTAAACGATTGTTATTCTTTTATCATATTAATATTTATCATAAGAGGTTAATTGATAAAAACTTAAAAATTAAGAGATCATTTAAAAAACTAAAAAATGATTTATAATAATTAAAATTATTTTTTTTAAATATTTATTAAAAATATTAATTTTAAAAAGCTAAAATTAAATTAATGAAGAAGGAGCAATTGCTATTGGTTTAGCTTTGAGTAACTTCAAAGATCTTTAAAGTTTAGATATCTATTTAGAGTATTTTTATATTGTTTAAATAAAATTTTATTTAAATTTCAACTATAAAATATATTTTTAAAAATGATACTTATACTAAATAAGTAATAATCAAATTGGTGACAAAGGATTATTAGGTATTTCTACATGTTTCAGTTATTGCTCTCAAATTAATAATTTCGGATTCAGCTTATAGTAAATAAATTAAAATATAAAAAATATTTAAAACTTTAAATACTTTAATTGAATGAAAATTTTATTTGTGAATTAATAATTTCAAAAAGCAAAAATAACATTTCTAACGAAGGGTACATAAACTTTGAAAAGTCTCTCTAGCTTTTAGGAAAATTATTAGTTTTAGAATGTCATATAGAGTTAAATTATATTAAATAAATATATTATTTTAATTTTCTTATTAAATACTAGCCTCAAAGAACAGATAGGGATATCAAAAGAAATGATTAATTCTAAAAACATCAAAATCATGGTGATTCATATTGAGTAACATATCATTTGAAAATTATTTTTTTATGTGAATTTTAATAAATTTTAATGATAAAATCATACTTTTAATAATCAATTAATGAATTAACTCTTATATAACTTAACCAATAGTAGTTGGTCTAATGAAAAAGAAAGAAATAAGTAATTAAATAGAGCAATGAAAATCAAAAGGCTAGTTGAATTAACAAATTACTGAATATATTAAATTTAGATAAAAAAATAAATTTAACTGATTAATATTCATAAAAAATACTTTATAGATAAAGCATATTTTATTTCTGTGTTTTATTTATTTATTTAATATTTTAGATGGTTTTTGTTTTTTATAACTTTAAGATAAAAACATTTATTTTGTATTCTTTTAGCTACAAAAGTAAAAATTTGTTTTTTATTTAACTTTTTCAATAAGATAACATGAAATAAATTAGATTATTTTACTTTATATCTACAAACAATTTTATTTATAATTTAGAAATCTTAAATAAAAAAATGGTCACTAATTATATATTGAAATTTATAATCAAAACTAAAATTTTGATACCTTCCGATATGAATCTAATAAATTGACATTAATATTCAAATCTTAAAATCTGACATGTACTCACAGAACTTATATTTTACATCTACAATTTTAGGTGTAAATTTTCCAGATATGATGATAGTGTCAATATTCAAGTATATAACTCATATTATTTTATTTAACATTAAAATTATTAACAAAAAATTATTATTATTTTAATTATTTACTAAAAAAATAAGTAAATTTTTAACATTATTTAACAAAAATATTAAATATATTTAAGTAAATTCCTAAAGAATACATTAAAAGAGAGGTAATAAATGGTTTTAAATAAAAAAAATTAGTTTTTTATTTTGAAAATATAGTAATTTTAATTTATTAACTTTAGAATATTTTTTATATGAACTTAAAATTTGAATAAAATTAGTTAAATAAATTAAATTACTTCTTTTAAAATAACTAATTATCCATTTTATATATTTTTCGATAAAAGAAAAAAATTAATTAATTAAAATATGGTTGATTTACAATATAAAATATAAAACTAACATCATTATTAATATTATTTATTATCCATATAAATCAAGTTAAATTTTTATTGAATCAGTTGCTGTCTCTCTGCTTGTAATTCTGTCTGTCGATTTATCACCATATATATTATCAGCGTATATACTGCTAGAAATATGTTAAAAATGTATTAAAATAAAATAATGAATTAAATTATTTTAAATTATATTTCATTCATCTATCCAATTTATTTGTTTATGATTTTAAATGGAATAATTCTTAAATTACACAGATAAGAAATACAAAATCAGCAACTTTTATAAACAAGTCATTTGCTTCTATGAAATTTTTTCTGTTTTAATTAATAATTTTAATCATCTGTATCAATCAAAGTCCATATTTTACTCTCTAATTTATTATTATACAAATTAATTAATTCAAAATTATACTATTAAAAAATAATTAATTCTTTTTACACACTATTTCCAATTTTATAATTGATTCAATAAATAAAATTGCATATTTTACTTACTTTTACTCCCTATTTTATAATTTAAGTATATTAACATAGTTTTCATTGAATTCTCTTAAAGTATTACAATCTATTTTATTATTTGAAAAAATTAAATTTTTTTAATTTTATCAAGCTTATTACGCACTATATATATTGAGTTAGTATCTAAAGCATATTTAATAAAGAAACTTACAGTCTTCATTTTCAAAAAGATTTTTATTTAAATATAATTATTTAGAGATATTAATTACATCCTGATTTATTATAAATACTTCTTAATTTTATTTAATAATAATTGATTCTAAATTATTACACACTTTTATTATTATATTAATAAATAATTCATTTTTAACTCTATAAAAAAATATTTCTTACAGCCTATTTTTTTTTAGTTCATTTAACTCTCTCTTTCCAAAAGAAAATTCTTACTTCCTATTTTTATTTATAGCTAATTACTACTACTACTATTTCATTAAATGCCATTACACACTAACATTTTTATCAAAATTTTTTATTTTCTTCTCATTCAATTTCATTCAAAAATATTTATTACATACTATTTTAATTATTAGTATATATATTTTTAATTAAAATATTTGAAGAATATTTTTTTTATTACTCCCTATTTTGATTATTAAATAATTTAATTAATTAATTCAGTATTTTTTTTAATAAAAAACTTCAAATTATTTATTTATTACATACTATTTTGGTTGTTAAATAAATTAATTCAGCATCTTCTAATAAAAGTCTTTCAAAAATATTTATTTCTTACGTACTATTTTGTTTATGAAATAAGTTAATTCAGCATCTTTTATTAAAATCTTTCAAAAATATTTATTTATTACGTACTATTTTGATTATTAAATTATTTAATTCAGCATCTTTTATATAAATTTTTCTAAAAAATTTATTTATTACTTCCTATTATTAAATAATTAACTCAGCATCTTCTATAAAATATTTATTTATTACTCCCTATTTTTATTATTAAATAAGTTAGTTAGTTTAAGTAATTAATTAATTCAGCATATTCTAATAAAAATCTTTCAAAATTTTTTATTTATTACTTCCTATAATTAAATAAGTTAGTTAATTAGTTAATTCAGCATCTTCTAATAAAAATCTTCTTTTTTTATTATTCATTACTTTCTGATTATTAAATAAGTTTATTAAATAATTCAGCATCTTCTAATAATTATCTTTCAAAAAAATTTATTAATTACCCCCTATTTTTATTGTTAAAAAAGTAAATTAATTCAGCATCTTCTTCTAAAAATCATCTTTTAAAAAAATTATTTATTACTTTCTGATTATTAAATATGTTAATTAATTTATTTATCTAACATCAATTTATTTATTACTGCCTATTTTGATTATAAAATAAATAAATTAATTAATCGAATTCTGCAGCTTTTAACAAAAATCTTAAATTATTACCCTCTATTTTTGATTATTAAATAACTAAAGTGAGAATTTTGCGATAAATGTAAAATAGAGTACACACTATTATGTTAGCAATAATAATAATAAATTTTTTTTATTTGAAAGAATTGAAATAGAGATTACTTTCTAACATTAAATTTGAGCAATTTAAGTATATTCCTAAAAATAATGTTTTCAAAGTTTTAATTACAGTCTATTTATTTATTTTTATTGTTAAAGTAATTAATTAGATTTGTTGATAAGAGACAAAAAGTTAGTTTACTCCCTATTTAGATGGTTTAGATGATATAAATAAAAAATGATGGTATGACAATTTATTGAATGGTAAGGCTAGCTCATTTAGTAGAACTAAATAAACCAAATATATTTAACAAATGAATTTTCATGTTTAGAGAATATATTTTGTTAATATTTGTTGATTTTAGTAGACTAAATAAACCAACTCACCCACTGCATTATATTTGATAAAATTCTAGAAATAGCTTACTCCCTTTAAATTTTGTTAAATAAAATAATTATTTTAGTGAGAGATAATTCATTAATTCAATGAATTACAGACTATTATTATGATTAAATTTATATGAAAAACTCTCACATTAAGCATTTTAATTCCTTACTGCCTATTTATTTATAATATATTCAAATTTATAAAAAAAATTTAATACCATTTTATTTAAAATATATTTATTACACACTATTTTAATTGTAATTTGGTTGAGCAACTTTTAATGATAAATCATTTCAAAATAATTACAATCTATTTCATTTTTAAAATAAGTTATTTAGTTAGTTAATTGAGTGACTTCTGATCAAAATTAGTTATGTATATTTATTTACTTACTATTTTGTAATTAAATTATTAAATTTAATATCTTTTAATATAATTCAAATTCAAAATATATTTACGTAAGTCTGTTTTTATTAAAAATGCGATTATTAGACTTCACTTAAAGCAAGAACAATTCAAATAAATTTACCCATTACTTATTATTTTGATTATTAATATAAATTGAGATTTTAAAACAAAAATAATTTAATACCCACTATTTTTATGATTTATAATAAATTTAGTATCTGTAATGTAAAAGCCTATAGAATAAATTCTTACTTGCTTTAATTATTAATTTTAGTTCAACAAATTAAAAAATTTTTACTAAAAAAGCCAATTACATGTTGTCCCTTTAGAATAAAAATGAAATAAATTAAATCTAAATTTTAAATGATTAAAGATTGACTACCTTTTATGCAGTTAAAATTAATTAAGGAATAATTTTGAAATGCAATAAAAATAGAATACTTGGCACTTTATATGTGAAATATATTTAAGATTTTAATAAAGTATCATATTTGCTAGTTAATAAGTAAGATAAAATAAATATTAAAGTAATCATCTAAACTTATCTTATTTAATTTTACTTATTTATTTTAGGATTTTATGAGCTATATGTAGCTATCTTTTAAATTTCTAAATTATTCTCAATTTTTATTATAACTAAAATACACAAATTTCAAGCTAATATGTAGTTTGAATAAAACTTCTATGTTTTTTATTTTTTTCTCATCCTTTTTATAAAATATTTTATTTAAAAATTATCAAATTAAAATACCGGTTTCCAATCGTTGTCAGCTTATTATGTCTAAACTTATTAAATTTGCTGATTTATTTTCATTTAAGCAGGTCCTGGTTTAAACTTCTCAAAGTCACTTTGCTATGGCTTTTACACAAGTTCCTGTAATTAAGCTTCTAATAATGAAATATTTTCTTATAAATAAATATTAGTCTGATTCATCTATAAATTCTCGTTGTCTTTTTGAGATAACTGTTGATGATATTGCTTTACCTATTCATCTAAACTCTAAATTTCCTATTAAAGCTAAATAATATCTTAGTTAAGCTAATTAATTTAATTAGAATAACTAGCTATTTTTAAATTTTCATTCTAAAATTTTGATAATTCTTGATGCAATTGCTTCACTTATCCATCTAAACTATAAATTTATTATTAATACTAAAGAATAGTTTAATTAAGTAAATTAATTTAATTAGAATTGTAAGCTTATTCTTGTTGCATTAGAATTTAGATTTGTTGTATCAAACTATTTTCATCTTAGCTATTTTTATATTAAATTACAAATATATTTCTAAGATTAAAATATAAAATACATGATTGGGTAGCATTAATTTTTAAAGCATTAAACAAACTCAATTGATTAATTGAAAGATTGACTAAGAATATGTTGAATATCGTCATTAATTAATTGCACAAATTTATCATCTAAATTAAATTCTAAACAAACAATCCCTTTTAATATGATTAATACTTCCTTTATAGATAACCTTTCGCTTGGGTTGAATTTAGTTAAACCATCTATGATATACCTAAGCTACTTTTCGTAAACAAATGTTGAAAAGTCATTGTCATAATCTAATGGCATGTGCTTATTGAGCATCAATTATATTTTCAAACCTGAAATCATTGTGTAAATCAAATAACCTATCATTAATTAATGATAAAAGTAAATTATAATAAAAAATAGAGTTAGTTACCTAAAGAACAAGCTTCACTCTAAACAAAATATTTTATAAATAGCAAAGTAATTTTATAAAATATATTTTTAAATTACAGCCTTTGTAGGTTTGTTCGATACAATTAGTCCATTCTTTTTGTATTCTTTAAAATAAACATCAAAGTGTTAAGGATTATAGCATTCAGGTGCCTTATAAAATTCATTCCCTTTCTAATATAAAATCAAATGTTTTATTTGAGTTAAAGGATTAAAATTTCATCTTACAAATTCATTCATTCCAAATCCATTTGTTTTTGAAAGGCAGTCTGCATATCCAAAATCAGCTATTTAAAAAGTAAGTAAAAAAAAAAATAAATAAACTAAATATTTATTAATTTACCAACTACTGCATTTCCATTGTAATCTATTAAGATATTATCCATCTTGATATCATTCACCAAACATTTTTACGAATGAATGTAATAAAGACCTTCTGCTATATCTTTAGCATATTTAATAGAAGACAGTTCATTTAACCTTTAATCTGGATATTATGAAACTATTTGATTTAGAGTTCCTATGATATCAATTTCCATAAAAAATGAATTAATTTGAGAATTAATGTAAAACTGTATAAAATATATATATACCTTTGCATTCAGAGAAAATTAAAAAGGTAAATTGGTTTCCATCAATCTAATCTATAAGATTCAATACATACGGGCAACCTTTGCAAGTTTTGAGTAATTTAACTTCTTATTCTACTTATTTTTGAATATCAGAATTAATATTTCCTTATAAATCCCTAACGAAGATTCCTTTAATCGCATATCTTCTATTTGTACACTATTCTTTTGCCAATAAAACTAGCCCTTGAGCTCCTTATCCTAAAAACCTAAACTCATCAAATCCTTTTGCTTATAATTCACTCTTCATAGCTAAGTAGATTTAAATTTAAGCAGGCTAAAGATTTTGTTCAATCATGTCAGAAACTTTTTTTTTTAATTATAGGATTTAAATGCAAAATCAATAAATAATCAAAAAGGAAATATATGGAATTTGTTCAATTTAATCTCAACTATAAATATAATTTTCATATTAATGCTTATTTTAACGATAGAGGATGATTTAAAAATTTTTATCAAACAGATCAATATTCATTTATCAATAATTATTATTTATATTTTAAAAAAATTAACCAGTCTAATCTGGCGAATCGAGCATAGAAACGTTCTTGCCTCTTAGCATTTATTTGATTTCATTCCTTTTTTTGAGATGAGAATCAAATTCCTAAATTATTTGTATGGCTTTGCTATCCATTTCCTATCTTTCAACTACCTATTTTTTTTGCTAAAACACTCAAATTTGATCAATATCAAATTAATTCACTTATTAATTATTTTTGATATTCTAATAGCTTCAGTCCTTTTTAATAATAGAAACAAATAAATAAAATAAATAGCAGTATTTAAAAATTTTTTCTTAAGAATATCATTTTTACAAATTAAATACATATCATGAATTTCAAAATACCATGTAGTGCCCTTTTAAAATGGGATACTGCTTATCATTAAAATGTTTTAACATGTGAATTAAATATTTAAAGTTTGAGCTTTCTAATGGAATATCAATCTTTATAATATGTTAAAGTTTACTATATTATTTTTTAGTTAAAAATTGAAAAATAAAATATTTTTTGACAAAATAAAGAGTATTTAAAAGTTTAATTATTGGAGTGGAAGCTCAAATTTTTATATAAATGGAATATATAAATTCCACACTAAATTACTTTTTATTTGTTAAATAATAATTATATCTTCATAGTCATTATTTAAAAATATATTTTAAACCCTCAAATTATGATCTCATGTTTAGTTTAAGGATTTAATTCATCAAATCTTAGAAATTTTTGAATGTTTTTTCAAATACAAGCAGATACTTCATTTTAATATTAGATATCTTTGTATAATTTATATTAATCAATAATAAAACTTTCCAATTAATAAATTTTTAATTAGATTTAAACATCATTTATTGATAATAAAAATTTTGTAGAAAAAAAAAATGTAAGAATAAAATATCACCTTTAAATCTATTGGAGATGTAATTGTTTTAATTTGTTAATATTATAATAATTTTTATTTTTAAAATAAAAAGTTTTAATAATCTGAAAAGTTTGCAATAACTCATCTCGATTTGCAGCTAAAGTAATTCATTTTTATTTTTATACTAATTTTTATCTTATTTGTAACAATTAATGATTTATGTTTTCAAATTATTTTGAAGCAATTTTATAGCAAATATTTTTATAATAACATTTTATAAAAAAAGCAACTGCTATTTTGAAGACTAAGAATTAATTTAGCTTCAGAATTCTTTAGCTTAATGTTCTGAAATTCAAAGTTTGACTTTAAATCTAGAGTAAAAAATTAATTTAAATTTTATGGATGAGATATAAACTAAATAATTGAAATAGAAATTAGGAGATTAAAGCTGATTAGATGAAATTTATATTTGGGGATTTACCAATATTTAATAATCTGAATTCTTTCTTTCTCAATTTAATGTAAATTTATTCGTCAAGAAATAGAAAATAATTTATACTTCTTTTAATGTTTTTATTTTAAAATATTTTTATTAAATTCTGGAAGTTTTAAATATTAAATAATTATTTTTATTAATTTTAAATTAGTTATGATGAGCTTCTATATGAAGGTGCTAGTATTTTAGCCTAATTCATTAAAAAATGTCATAAACTAACAACCCTTTAGCTGGATCTATAGTATTTAATTTATTTTTTTTAAAATAAATAAATCACTATTTTTATATAAGTTAAAGCTTAATTGGCTCATTTGGTGCAACTGAGTTGATAGAGGCTATTGACTCTATTTAAAATATCTAAAATCTTGAAATTTGGTTTGGGTATTAAATTATTTCAACATTTTATAATTTAAATATTTGGTTGATTGATTTATAAATGAAATAAATTCATTAAATTTATTATAATTTCAACCATTTTAAGCATATTTCTGTCTGTAAAATTATATTTAAAATATAAATTAATATAGAAATTCCGATATATAAGATGATGCAATGTTTAGTTTAATGAAAACTATAAAGAACAAAAGCAATTAACTCACTGATTTGATAATTGGATTGAGGTAAATAAGTTAATATTATTTAAAATCAACATTTCTATTAGAAAAAGCAAACTAACATTATAAAGATAATCAAAAATGGTAAGCTCACTTTCATAAATTAATAAACAAATTTCAAAACACCAATCAATATTTACATTTTAGATAAATAAATTATCATTAATTTTTTCAAAAGTTTTGATCTTAATTTGAAATTAATGTAATTTTTCTAAAATAAAAAGCTTGAATAATTTTTTCTTATTAAAAAATATATTAAAAAAATTAATTATAAAAATACCTTTTCTACAAAATTTATTTCTTGATTGCATTGAATAATTATAGTATCTGTTTTGGAATTAAATCATTTTTATAAGCTAAAATATAATTCAAATAATAAGATTAATTACATTATTATGTTAAAATTTATTTTTAATAAAAGTGAAAACTAAATTACAGATGAAGGAATTAGCTAAATTTGTATCGGTCTTAATCAGTGTTAAAATCTTCAATTTTTAGAATTATACTTATAGTAAGTTTTCTTTATAATTAAATTTATTCCAAATTTAAAATAGTTTTTATTCAAGCTAAAAAATTATTTCTTCATTTACTAAAAGTTAAATATTTAATTTTATTTAAATAGCGAAACTAAAATGAGTGATAGAGGATTATAAAGCATCGCAACAGCTTTGAGCTAAATTCCTTTAATAGCTATATTAGCTCTAAGTTTATAGTAAATTCATATGATAATTTTTTATATATTTTCTATTTAAAAACAATAAAAATTACTATTAAATAAAAGTGGAAATTAAATCAGCGACTTAGGAACAGTTGAACTTGGTGTATGTTTAGGCAAATTAAAAAACCTTAAATAATTAAAATTAGAGTTAGAGTAAATAAATTTATTCTTAATTATTTTAAAATCATAAACATTAAATAATCAAATTAAAGATTTAAATAAATTTACTCATTTCTAAAATGTTAAATAAAATATTTTTATTTGTAAAGTACAAATCGAATAGGAGACAAAGGTGCATCAAATATTTTTAATGGTCTAATTAACTGCTCTTAAATTTCATCATTAACTATTAGTTTATTGTAATATCTTCAAACAAATTTTATTAAATAAATTTCACTAAAAAATATTAATTTCTGAAATAAAAAGGTTTATTGATATTTTAAACTTTTTGATTATTTTGTTAAAAAAATTATAATTTAGAGTATTTAAATTAAATTATTTTTGATAATTAAATACATATAAATTATTTGAAAAGCAATAATAATATTAGTGATCAAGGATATTTAGAAATTGATAAATTTCTTTCAGGCTTACCAAATCTCCTATATTTAGAATGCTATCTAAAGTATAATAATTATTTATTTGTCTAAATTCAATTAAATATTTATTTTTAAATTGTAGCAAAAATGAAAAATTTTTAAAATCAAGAGAAATAATCAACTGCAAAAACATTAGAGAACTTACTTTAGGAATTTCGTAATATTTTTCTTAATATTTGTTTCACCAAATGAAAAAAAATGCTTTTGTCTTAAAATTTAGTCTATTTATTTAGCTTTGAAATAAACTGTTTTTATTTTAATTATTCTTCTAAAGTTCTCATTTATTTTTTTAAACCTTTTTTATAACTATTTTATTTTAAAAACAGTTTGTGTGAATCAGATTTAGATAAGAATTACCATAAATAGAAAGCATTAAAGATTAAAAGGCTAGTTATTTTAGGATTTAATTGAATAAACTAATTAACACTTCATAAAAAATTATTGTTAAATTTATGATAAAAATTATTATATATTCTTTATTATATTATATTTAATATATTTAACAACATAAAAATAATAAATAATTTAATATTTAAACTTTTGGTAAATAAAATTTGATAAATACATCTTTATTTTTCCAATTTTTTTTATTTTATTGTTAAAAGTTAGTCCAAATTTTGGAATTAAAAAATGAAAATGATAAGCTATTCTTAAAATAAATATATAAAAAATACTTTTGAATGAATTAAAGAAAAAATTTAAATAAAGTAAATTTACAACATACAAAATAAATAAATACATAGAAATAAATATTTATTGAATATTTTATAACTTTTATAGATTTAATTATCATATTGTTATAAATTGATCTGTATGTATGTCTCTATTTGATTCATATTAATCATCCTAAAAGTTATCAAGTATTTTCTTAGAGCACATACTATTTGAGCTTTCCTTTTTAACTAAATTTTATTAATTATAAATATTTTATTGGAATTTAATTTTGTATAAACAGAGAAATTTGTTTTATTTGCTATCATTTTAAATGTAAATTCAATGATAATGAATTTATTTTCCAAAAATATTTTTTGAATATTTATTCTAGTTTTAAAGTGGTTTTCATTGAAAAAACTAAAAATAAAGCTTTTAAAAGTTAGTAAATGGTATGTTTTACTTTCTTTTTAGATAATTAGAATGAGTCTTGGTGATTTTATCTAAATATTTTACCAAATCCTTTTTATTAAAATTTAAGTAACCTTCTTAAATAATAAGGATTTAATGTTCTTACTCTCTATTAATTTATTTAATTTTTATTGAAGTCTTGCTAAATTTTATTTTTACAGCCTAATTATTTTACAATTATTATTAAATTTCAAATCCTTTTATTTAATTGATTCATCTTTTTAATCAATTTAAATTTATGCTAAGCTTACTTGCTATTAATAATTGATCAAAAATATTATGAATTTCATTAGCCCAATAATTTTACATCCTATTTTATATATTTAAATTAAATCATCATTAATATTTTAAATATTATTTAAAATTACTCGCTATTTAGAATATTTTATAAAAATTTAATCAAAGTCAGTCCTGTTTTCTTTATTAAAAATCTATACCAACTATTTATTTAAAGCAAGAGTTTATTTTTTATCTATTCTTCTATGTTAAATCATCAATTATTTACTTGCTTTATAAAAATAAAATACATAAATCATTTTTTAACAATAATTATTTAAAGATTTTACAATCTATTTGAATGTATTTTAATATGTTTAGCTCTTTAAATACAAATTCTCTAAAATATTAAGTTATTACTCCCTTTTTAATATCGAATTTGCTTTAGCATCAATTAAAATATTATCAAATCAAATCTTTACAGTGTGCTATATGCATAATTAAATGAATGAAATTATAGTATCTGTTTATCTCAAATCTTTTAAACAATTACGCTTTTTTGCTTATATCATAAAAATAATTTAGTTTATTCATTATTATTTAAAAAGTAAAAATAATCAATTACCTTGGGCTGTTTAGAATATTAAAGTTAGTCAGTCAGTAAATGATTTTATTCTGAATCTTTAATTGAAACTCAAATAAGATATTACTTTAAGCTGTTTGTATTTGATTAATTTTATTTTAATCTATTTAAAGCCTTTTAAAAATATTACCCTTGTCTTAATTCAATTGAGTAGTTATTTTAAATAAAAAATAAGCACACTCAAAAATTTTACTCACTTTTTTATATAAAATAAATTCTTCTGTTATATTGTGCAAAATTTTATAAAACTTACTAGCTATTTTAGAAATAAGATAATTTCTTGAAATCTTTAATCATTAATTTTTATTTATTACATGCTTTTTTTTAAAAAAAAAAGATTAAATAAAATACCACAATCTAAAACCTTTCAAAATTTACTTCCTAATTGTATTTGTGAAATTAATTTAAAGATTAATTCATGAAAATGTTTGGGTCTAAAAATATTCAAAAAACTACTTTCTATTTTTTTGATATAAAAGTATAATTAATTCATCTAAGCCTTAAGTATTTGAATAAAGTCAAAAGGCTACCCACTATTTCGATAATAATCTTCTTTAATCTTTTCCATAAAGACATAAGTAATTTTACGGCCTATTTAATAGTTAAAGGTAACATAGCATTTAATGAGTAATTATTAATTTAGCCTTTACATCCTATTTCATGAATTTAAATAAATATTAGTAATATAATAAAATCTTTTATTTACAATCTATTTTTAGTAATTTTGAAATCTTAAATTTTTTTTGTTAAACCTTTCAAATATATTACGAGCTATTTAAAAATTAAGTGAATTATTTAGCTTCAACATTATCTAAATAATAATTAATACACTCTGTTTGTTAATTTAATTTATTTTATGATAATTTAAATAACCATATAGGTCCAAACATATGCTCTTTAAAATATTACGTTCTATTTCAAATAAAAATATGTTAATAAATCAATCACGTAATATAATAAAATAAAAATTTTACCCACTTTTAATTATGAAAGTTTCCTCATTAAAAACAGATATATCAGTTTTAGTAAAAAACTAAATCTCATATTCAAAATTCGAATTAAGTTTTTTCAAAACTCTTGATCTAATAAAGTCATTTCATATATTACATTATCCTGTTTTAGAATCAATCAATCAAAAAATAAACAGAGTTTAAAGTAGGTAAGTTACTTCCTTTTTGTAGTGTAAAATAATTTTTATAGCTTAATCACCAAGACAAATTAAAAATGTTACTAGCTTTTTATTTTATTTAGGATAAATTATAGTACAAATAATTTAAAGCTATTACGTGTTCCTATTTAAATTGTAGATAAACTAAATATTTTCTTCATAGTTATAAGTTAGATATTACAGTCTTTTATTTATATCCAAGATGTTTTAAGAATCTTTTATCTTAGAATTATTAAAATTACTTCCTGTTTTAAAAGTAAACTTTAAACAAAGATTGAATTAAACTAAATAAATTTACGTCCTATTTTTTTTAGAAGGTATTTATTTTAGCTGCTTTGGTATAAAATAAATTTGAAATTGTGGATGGATAATTACAAACTATTTTTATGCATCATATTTTAATCAGTTAAATCAGTTTTGATGCTTTGATTACTTCCTATTTAGTTTATTTTTATTTCTGAAATGATTCATTCTTAGTAAGATATTTTACATACTTTTTTAAATTAAAAACAAAGAAATTTTAAAGTAAAAATATGTTTAATAATTAATTTACTTCCTATTTTTAAGCATCATTTTTATTTTTAAAATTTATTTTTCTTATTATTAGATAAATATTCATTACTGGCTATTTATTTAGAATGGGAAAGAAATTTAGTCAACTTAGAATCTCAAATTAAATGTTACAGGCTATTTTAAGTAGCGAATTGTTTAGATTTCTTTTTCGATAAATGCTAATTACTTTTTTCTAAGGAAAAAATATTTCTTTGGTTTGTTCTATTTTCTAATTATTTTTACTTGCTATCTCTATTAATTCATTTTAATTAGATTAGTCGCTAATATTCTTTCATTAATGTAAAAATATTTACGTGCTATTTTAAAATAAATTTG
Organism: Tetrahymena malaccensis 436; assembly: GCA_000231845.2. Taxonomy (NCBI): domain Eukaryota; phylum Ciliophora; class Oligohymenophorea; order Hymenostomatida; family Tetrahymenidae; genus Tetrahymena; species Tetrahymena malaccensis. Next base: position 52,846 of record JH720121.1, on the reverse strand, counting down.
TTTAGTGTTTTCATGAATTCAAAATAATTGATTACACTCTATTTTATTTATTTATTAATAGTTTTGTTGGCTTTATTGTCTGGTCAAATAAATCTCAAAAAATTTACCTTCTAAATTTGAAGTTAAATTATTTTTATTTATTTAATTTTGAGTTATTCTTTCTTACATGCTTTTTTAGTTATAATTAATGCATATTATTAAATCACTCAATTATCATCTTTAATTACTTTCTATTTTAGACATATAAAGGAGTTTAGTATTTTAATTAATGAGTTTTTAAAATAATAAATTTAACTAAATGAATAAAGAAATAAAGAAATAAAGAAAAAATGATACCCTCTATTTCGAATTTAAGGTTATTTGATTAATGCTTTTAGCAAACTAGTTAATTTATTTACATCCTATTTTATGTTAAATAGATTTGAAATTTCTGATAATAGCTAGCCTCAAAATATTACAATCTTAATTTAAGTTAAAATTTAATTGTGAATATTGTTAACATAATAAATTAAAGGTTACTTCCTAATATTATTTAAGCAATGAATTAAAGCAAAATTTTAGAAAAAAGTAGATTTTATCAGATTACTTGCTATTTTTAAAATTTAATTTTAGATTAAGTAAATCTAGTTTAATTAGAAAAAGGTTTTACTTCCTAATTTAATTTCAAAACGAATGAAAATTTTTTTAGATTGTAATCTCTCTTATCATATTTTCATCATATTAATTTATTCAAATTTATTACGTGCTAATTTATATTAATTATTAATTCAGCATTTAAATAAATTGGTAAATTATTACTTGCTTTTGTTTATATTTCAATTATAATAAATGTCAGCTATTTATTTACTTCTTTAAATCTCTTAATAACTTACAATCTATTTATTTTCATATTAAATGGTAAATTAATTAATCATCAATTTAAATCTGGCCTTTAAAAAATTACACTCTGTTTTTATATGAAAGTAATTTAAGTATCTTTATGATTTTATTGAATCATTTACGAGCTATTTGTTTATAAAAATAAGCATACGATTTTTCAAATTTAATTTTATTGTTTAATATTTTACTATCTATTTTCATTAGTAATAATTAAGCATCGTTGAGTCTAAATAAAATATTTAAATCATAATACAGACTATTAAAAGAAAAATCTATTAATTGAGAATCTTTGAGGGTTTCTAAAATCAATTTATAGCATTTGTTTATTACATGCTTATTTGGTTTAGTTTTTAAATAGAGTAATTGAGCACCTTTTAGTCAAGCTAAAATTTTCAATTTTATTTACTTTCTATTTTGAATATTAAAATGATTTGTATCTTTGAAAATAATGGCATTTATTAATTTATTACCCTCTATGTTAAGTATTAAGATAAGTTAATTAATTCAGTATTTATAAATCTATCTAAAATATTTCAATAATATTTATCTATCATTACTTCCTATTTGATATAAAATAATTGGCTATCTTTGTCCTAATTAGATTATTTCAATTATATTTACTAGCTGTTTTCAAAAAAAATTAATCAATTAATTGAGGTGTAACTAAAATAGTTCAATCATATTTACTTCCTATTTCGAATATCAAAATTAATTAATTTAGCATCTTTGGTTCCTTTCATAATTAAATATTACCCGCTTTTTTCAAATAAAAATCAAAAAGTTAATCATCTTTTAGTCTAACTAAATATTATCAATCAAACAATTATTATTATTACTCTCTATTTGTATATTAAAATTCGTTAATGAAACTTTGTGTCTTACTAAAGTAAATACTCGCTATTTTAAATATTAAAAATAATTGATTAACTTGAGTCAAGCTTAAATATTTAAATAATATTTACATCCTATATTGAATGAAGTTAATTAATTAAATAATCAATGCCATTATGTCTAACTAGTATATTTCAATTGTATTTACGCGCTATTTTAAATTTAAAAGTTAGTCAATTTCTAAGATTCTTTAAGTCTAAGTAAATAATTCAATCATATTTACTAGCTATTTTGAATATAAAATTAATCAATAAATCCTGAATCTTTGAGAATTTCCATAATTTTTATTACTGCCTTTTATTAAAAAACATTTGTAAATTTAAAATCTAAAACATAAATAAATAAATGAATACTTGCTGGTTGAAAATATAATTAAATTCAGTATGTCTACAAAATTGTGTAAATTATTCAAAATTACATGCTATTTTGAATTTAAAAGTGATTTAATTAATCATCAGCTAAGCCAAAAAATATAAATCATACTATCTATTTATTTTTTTTTTGATATAAACGTTTATTTTTAATATAATTATTGATTTAAAAAATAAGCAATCTTACCCTAGACTATTTCATATAAATAAATTATATTAGATAATCAAAATAGTTGAAATGAGCGTAAGTACTAGCTGAATAATAACAATGGATCATTGGTTAATCTATTTAATGGTTAGAAATATAATCGAGCAATTACATCCTATTATATATAAATAAATTAAATCTTATATACCATTTGAGCAAAGATTATTTAATTTTTAAAACATATATTTTAATAAGATATTAAGCTTCTTACTGATTAATTATTATTTAAAACAAAAATTGGAATGGTTTAGCATTTAAAAAAGTCACATTCATTCTTTAATTGCTAAATTTAGATTTTGAATGAAGAATGTGAAAAATAATATTTAAAACAAAGAAATCATTCGAATTCCTATATAGCACTCAAATAAGTAAGTTATTAAGATTAATTTACTTGGTTGATAAGCCTAATTGCTAACTAACGTTTAATTAGATTAGATTCTGCTAATAACTCTTGAGATCTAAATCTACTTTTTGCTTGTAAAATTAATCAATTGGATTCTAATCTAAATATTTTTTCATTAAATAATCAGGTGATTCTATTTAATTTTAAGTAAAAGGTTAAATATTTTATTTTGGATTTTTTAATTTATCCTGTTAATTTAACATATCGGTGATGATTTGTTGTAGTTCCTTTACTTGTTGTTTTAACTCTTCAACATCTGACTCCTTTTTTTCATTGAAAAATTTGTTTACATTCAAAAAAATACTTTTCTTTATTAGATAATAAAATCAACATTTTTTTGTTTATGATCTCCAATGGAGAAGCTTAGAGATTTGACAAAGTCCTTTTCATTTTTACTTTAAAAACTTTCTTAAAAGTTTTAAAAAGAATCAAAAAGACATACATAATTGGATAAAAATTATTCTAAAATCCTTGGACATATTCAACATCTTTTTTAAATGAGTTGATGTATTTCTGAGCTGCTACTGAATCATCCATAACTTCAATAAACTTGCTATCTAAGTCAAATTCTAAAGAAATTATTCCTTTTAAAATAATTAAAACTTCCTTAATCTTTAACCTTTCTCTTGGAACAAATTTAGTTAGTCCATCGATTACATATCGGAGTTATTTCTCATAAATAAAACTTTAGAAATCCTCATCATATTGAAGCGGTTTGTGTTTATTAAAAAGTAATCCTGATTTAAATCCTGATATCATTACGTATATCAAATAGCCTTTAAGGTAAATAAAATTTTATATTCAAATACTTAAATGGTTAATTAATATATTTTAATTACCTAATGAACAAGCTTCGCTCTTCAAAAAAAAAATATTAAATTTTTGATAATGAATTTGATTTTTCTAAAAATACTCTCTAACTTGGTTCTTATTTAACAGCTATTCCTAGTTTTTGGTATTCCTTTGAATAAATATCAAATTATTTAGGATCATAACATTCAGGAGCTTGACATTAAATATTTCCTTTCTTTATATGGATTAATTATATAAATAAATTAGGCAAATAGGTAGGTACATATTCATTTATTTTGAGACTAATAAATTTAAATCAATAAATGGTTTTACGTATTATTCAATAGAATATCCTGACTGTTAAACAAGATGATTCGCAAATCCAAAATCAGCTGATTAATTTTATTAAATATCAAAAATTCATACAAAAATGGTAATCCATTGAAAATTTACAAACAACTGCATTTCCATTGTAATCAATAAGGATATTATCCATCTTCAAATCATTAACTAAGCAATTCTTAGAGTGGATAAAGTAAAGACCCTCTGCAATATCCTTTGCATATTTAATTGCTGATAACTCATTCAATCTATTGTTTTCAGTTTTTTATATAATTTCATTGAGAGTACCTGTTTTGTATTAAATTATTCCATTTAATTAATAAATTCAAACAAAGATGGATGGATGGTTTATAGAATTTTAAAGAACATTAATTTTACCTAAACATTCAGTTAGCACTAAGAAAATGAACTCATTTCCTTCTATTTAACGCAGAAGATTCACTACATAGGGAGAGCCCTAGCATTAATTTAAGGTTTTTATTTCTTTCTATACTTAATCATAAATAACTGGGTCTATATTGTTATTTGAATTTCTATATTGAATTCCTTTAATAGCATATCTCTTATTAGTTGACTTCTCCTTGGCTAAGACAACTAATCCTTATGCTCCTTGTCCTAAAAATCTAAATTCATCATATCCTTTTTGTGATAATTCAATCTTCATAGCTTAGTAAACTTTATTTTAGATTGATTTCAATTCAGGCTCGTTAATATCAGAAACTTTTGGGATTTTTAGAATAAATAATTATAGATGCTGCTAATCATTAAAAATGATATTGGTTTAATGGTTTTTTTAATTTAGAGTATGCATTTTTGAAGTTTAAAAGAATTAAAAAGTGATACATTAACATGATCAATAAATAAGGATTTAAATTAAAATAATTCAATTTACAAACCAATTCTTCTTTTTGGAGCATTTAAATGCCCTTCTCTTTATACATCTATTTGATTCTCTACCTATTATGGATATGCTGAGATATTTTCAACTTTATAATATCGAACTGCTATAGATTACTTATGATTTATTCCATTATATTAACCCTTGTTTGTTTTTCTCAGTATTAATTGCTTTTTGACTTATTAATTTAATCAAATATATTAAAAGATTAATTAAGAGGAAGTAACGAATATATTTTGTTTAGTTCTACTTAGATATTTAGCATTGATTTTTTTTATTTTGAAAACATCCGTGGGAACATTCTATTAAAAATTTTATCTAAAACAAATACATTTTAATATTCATTTTTATTCATTTTGAATATTAAATATAATTTCTGATTAATTAAGTCATAAAAATATAATTTTTTTTAAATTAAGTTCTTTTTATGACTAATTTTCAGATCAAAATTAATTAATTTAAAGTTACTATTAATTGAATATAATATATTATAGATTTAAATTTATTAAATTGATTATTTTTCCCCCTTTTTATTTTTAATATATTTTATTTAAATTTTAACTCATAACTCTTTACACAAATACACAAACCTGTAATCTTAAAATAACATAAAATAAACAAATTAATTGATATCCATAAATTTGAAAAAATCAACAATGTCTCTAAATTAAAATTTTAGCATATTTTCTATATATTAAATTATGACAAGCCTTTTTATATACTAATATAGTAACCATATTTTTATAAATTGGTTTATGACAGTTATGTCTATATACAAAAGTCATGCCATTTAATTTTAATTAATTAATTTGATTTACAAAATAATGCTCTTTACTTCTTAAAAATTATTAATTTGTAAACAATTTTTAGTTATTTTTAAAAGTTCTATTGATTTATTTGTATTTAAGATTGATGTTATAATTAGCATTAATTAGAACTAGAATTTATTTAACAAATTTTAATTTTAAATTATTTTACAAAATTCAAAATAACTAAATAATAGTTTTGTAAAAAACGTCAGTAAATTGAGCTAATTAAACTAACTATAATTTGAATAATAAATTAAAATTAAAAAACTTATAAAAAATTATATATTATATTTATTTTACTTAAATTTAATATTATTTTTAATTAGGACTAGAATTTATTCAACTGAATTAATTTTTAATTTATTTTATTGAATTCAGAATAATTAAATAATAGTTTTAAAAAAAAAGTCAATAAATTGAGCTAATTAAACTAACTATAATTTGAACAATCAATTAAAATTAAAAAACTTATAATAAATTATGCTATTTTTATTTAACTGTTAAAAATAAATTAATTAAAAAATATATAAAATAATTATAATTAAAATATCTATTTTAAAGTAAATAAACAAAAAAAATAAAAAATTTTGATTTTTACAGTGATGGAGAAACTTATTTTTTTTGAATATTCTCAAAGTTTTTATGAGATAATTTTTAAATTAAAAATCTGTATTTTAATGATAAAATTAGGAGTTGTTTAGCATATAGATTTAAATTTATTATCTTTATTTAACTTAATAAATTAAAAAAAAAATATAGTAAACAAATAAATAATCTTTATTTTGAAAATCTATTGTTTTTTTAGTTTAAAAAAAAAAAATTATTAAATTTTAAATACAAACAAATAATTATGCAAACTAACAATAACAATATTAATTTATAATTAATTTGTTATAGGTCTGGTTGAGTCACTCATGTATGATAACTGAATCTATCCTTCAATACTATTTTTCAAAATAAAAATAAATTATTGGTTGTTTATCATAAAATTAAATAATATTATTATTATTTGCTAGTACAAATAAAGTCCTTTTAAAATTATAAATGAAATTAATACTTTTGCCTGTTGTTTAAAATAATTTTATTTTCCTGATTTAAGATTAAATTTTAGTTACTGTGCACTAATTTTAGCAATAGTTAATATAGAAAGAGTAGTATTAACTGTATTAATTAATCTAATTACAAACTTTTTTAAAAAATATATCTAAATAATTTGTTTCTAATTATAATTTAAAAACTTACATCCTGTTTTCCATATTATTTTTTTATTAATTTTTTATATTTCTTCAAATTAATTACGCACTTTTTATAATTAATATGTTAATTATTGCCTGAAATTAAAAATATTTAATTTACTTTCTATATTTGTTTTCATTTTATCATCATATTTTGATCAGGATTTAAAATTAATTTACGCACTAATATTTAAAATTAGTTTATTTTAATCAAATAAACATTTGTCAATGTATTAATTAATTACTCCCTATTAAAACATAATTTAGTTTATTATTTATCTCATAATTTATTCAATTTTACAAGCTTTTTTATGATTAAATTTATCTCAGTTTTTAATATCCAAAATTAATTTATAATATTACACTCTTTTTAAATAAATAAACAATTGCCCGTCAATTTTTATAATAAAAGCTAATCTTATTACACACTATTTATAAAGGTAATATTATTTATCTATTAATCATTAAATTTTATCAATATTACAGTCTGTTTTTTACGAATTTTCTCAAAATATTTTTTCTAATGCTAACTCAATCTTACATGCTAATTTTTTTAATAAAATTGTCATGGTTTTCAAATAATTTAATTATTTTTTTTATTACTCCCTAATATTTACAAAATTTATTAATTAATTTTTAGAAGATCATCTAATATATATTTTACTAACTTAAATGATAATTTGATTCATAGTATATTTATTTAAAATCTTTCAAAATTATCCTTACATCCTATTTTTAAAACAAAATTATTTTAAAATAATGTTAAATTTGTAAATCTATAATCTACAGTCTAATTAATAAAATTTAAGCATCCTCATTTCAAAAATTTTGTAATTATTTATTACTTCCTAATATATTTGTAATTTAAAATTCAGCGTATATTTTATCAAACCATTCTAATTAAGTTTACTTTCTATTTATTCATCATAAATTAATTTAAAATTGTATTTTAAAAATTCTTTAAAATAATTTTTTACGCACTAATTTAAGTAAACAAATTATTTGAATATTTTTATTTAAAATATTTACTTTCTATTTTAATAAAATATTCTTTTCACCTATCTCTCTTCAATTATTATTTTTAATATTACACACTAATTTTAAGTTAAATTTCTTTTTATTTTTATTACTTAATAATTTCATTTTTACACACTATTATTAATTTTAATGTTAAATTATTATATTTTTATCTAAAGTTATCATATTATTATTTACTCTCTATTTTTTAAGAATAAAGTTATTAATTTCTGCATCTTCTTTTCAAAAATAATTCAAAATATTTATTACTTCCTAATATATTTTTAAGAATAAAGTTATTTATTTATTTCAGCATCTTCTTATCAAAAACAATTCAAAATATTTATTACTCTCTAATATATTTTTAAGAATAAAGTTATTTATTTATTTCAGCATCTTCTTATCAAAAATAATTCAAAATATTTATTACTTTCTATTTTTAAGAATAAAGTTATTTATTTATTTCAGCATCTTCTTATCAAAAATAATTCAAAATATTTATTACT
>JH720121.1:18456-43704 GCA_000231845.2 Tetrahymena malaccensis 436 | reverse complement strand
AGAATAAAGTTATTTATTTATTTCAGCATCTTCTTATCAAAAATAATTCAAAATATTTATTACTTCCTAATATATTTTTAAGAATAAAGTAATTTTTTGAGCACTTCTGCTAATGAAAAAGTAAATTACTCCCTAATTAAAAAAAAATATTTTGATAAAATTTAATAAAAGGAAAAATAAAAAATTACACACTATTAATAGTTTTTACAATAAATTAAATTTTTTTAAAATTTTGATTTAAGTTAATTACAAACTATTTTAAAATCTCAATTATGGTATCTATTAAAGAAGTGAAATTTGGAATAATACTTTCTATAATTAAAAAAACTTATTTTAGTTTTGTAAATAATAATTTTACATGCTTTTTATTAGAAAGATAATATTGTTAATAGCTTAATATTGTTTTTAAAAAGTATACTCCCTATTTTAGATAATAATAATTACTATAATAAAGTAGTTGCAAAGCTTAAAAGTAATACACACTAATTAAAGAGAATAGATTTAAATCAGTATCTATAATTTAAGAGGTATTACTTTCTATTGAATAACAACAATAAATCTCATAAATATGGTGAATAAATAGTTATTACTGCCTTTTTATAAATAAAAATCTATATAATTTAATAAAAAATAAAGGAATAAATTTGATTACACACTATTTAAGTTGAAAAAAAGCTTAAGTAACATGTTAGCAAAATCATATAATTTTACTGCCTAAGTAAATATTTCTTGAGATAAGTTTTGTGAATTAAAATAAATTAAATACTTTCTGATATTTTATTTGATTAAATAGGGCTATTAGAAGTCTAATTTACTTGCTAAGTATGATATTCAAAATAATTTTTAGCATATATTAAGTATCAAATTAATGTTTTACACACTATTGAAAAAAATAATTTATTCCAGAATTTATTTAAATCATTAAATTTACTTTCTTTTTTAAAAATGTATTATTTAATTTATTAATTTATCATATTAAAAAAGTATCACATTCTATTTAAGATATCACTTAATCAAGATCTTAAAAAGAATAATTAAATTTTACTCCCTAATTTAAATAAAAGGTCAGTACTTATTTTTTATGCTAAAATTACAATCTATTTTATAATAAAAATATTTAGACTTACTTTTATCAAAGTAATAAATAAATAATCACTTTCTATTTTTATATAAATATTTTAATATTTTTCTTTTTCTTCAACTAAGCAGTATACGCACTATTTTAAATAATAAAAGAATGTTTAACCACTTTTTAATAAACATATTTTAAAATGAAAACTTACTTGCTTTTTTAAGGTGAATTTAATTAAAGTATGTATTTTGTTCGAAGGTATTCTTAAATATTATTTTACACACTTATTTAACAAAAGAGAATTTTATAAGTAATTTTAATCAATCAATTCTATAATTTTCATACACTAACTAAAGGTTAACTCTTTAATGCTTATTGATTCTATAACACTTAGTTCTAATTTATATTATTATTAATAAAAAATTCGAATTATAGCTTCATTGATTTTTAAAATATTTTTAAATAATACTAGCTAATTTCATAATAAAATAGCAATTTATTATTTTATTTATCATGTTGAAATCATCTTTACATTCTTTTTTAATTTAAAATTTATAAGAATATTTTATAATTTTAATTAATTTTAATATAATGCAATAATTTTCATACAGTATCTAAAGGTTAATTTGTTGATGCCTATTGCTTCAATGATCCTTAAAACATTTAGTTCTACTTTATATAATTATTAATAAGAGAATCCAATAATCACTTCTTTGATTTTAAAAATATTTCTAAATTATACTTGCTAATTTCATAATAAAATAAAAATTTATTATTTTATTTATCATATTGAAATCATTTTTACATCCTTTTTTAATATAAAATTAAATTTAATATTTGATAGTAAAATTTAATTATATTTACTGTAGTCTATTTTTTAAATATTTTTAAGTTTGTTTTGATGAAATAAAAAGTTTAAATGCTACCGATTACTACATTTAAAAGTTTTATAAAATTTTTTTTATCAAATTAAAGTTTTTTGTTAGTTTTATTAGTAATTTTACTTGCTAAGATGAATTAAGAGGAGTTTTGAATTTTCAATTTAATTATTTAAAAAACTACTTGCTATTAATATTAATAAATATCTTTGAAACTCATATTATTTGAATAAATCTAGTTTACGCTCTCTTTTTTTATATAATTTATAAAATAGTTAAATCCTTAGCAAATATTTATTTAGCTAAAATACTCATTTATTCTTGTGGGACAATGTTCTTTTAGAGTTCTTAAGCTATTTAAGATAAATAAGTTTGCATCATCTTTCTCTAAAATATTTATAATACTCTTTATCTATTATGGAACTTAGACTTTGTTCTTGTCTTATTCTATTTAATAATTAAAACTTATATATATATTTTTTCTGCTGATATTCATAATACAAGTTTCAAAAGACTTTATTTTTTCCTTCAACTCTTGATTTTCTTATTGTGCTCTCTCTTAAATTTCTTTAATGTGTTTCTCCAACTCTTCAATTTTTTTCTTTGCTCTATCCTAATTTTCTAAAAAACATGTTTTTTAAGCTTCTAAATCAAGTTTATTGTTTTTTAATTTTTCGATTTCCCTTTTTTAAATTTGCAATTGTTCTTATATTTACAAAATTTGCTAATCTTTTTACTAAGAATCTACTTGTAAACTATCCTATTTTTATTTTAAAGATAAATTTAAATTTTGAAGATTTTTTAATTGATTTTCGAAGTCATTAGCTTGCTGGTCTTTAGTTTGTAATTTTCCTTTTAAATCCATAATTTCTTGATCTTTTTTTTAAAGATTACTTTGAGAAACAGCCTTTTTTGTGTAAAAAAATAAAACTTTTTTAAGTTTCAATTAAATTTAAATTATGAATTACCTCTTTCTCCTGTATTTGTTGTTCTCTCTCCTTCAATGTTTTTTTCAAGCTTTCCAAATCAGTTTTTAAAGATTTGTTTTCTTTTTGAAGTTGGTCTACCAAATCCTGTAGAAAACTATCTTCATTTTTACTTTTAAAAGAAATAGAATAAAATGGTAGATAGATTTGCTAAAACTTACACTATGGGATAGTATTATTTATTGTAGGTTTCAATAAATTCAATTCCTTTCAGCTCGTTTTAAGATGATTTCTAAGTCTATTCACTTACCAAAAGTTAGAATTTCTAATCTAAATTTAATTCAATAGAAATTATTTCTTTTAGTTGCTCGAAAGCCTCTTTGATAGACAACCTTTCTTTTGGTATAAATTATGTTAAACCATCAATTATCTTTTAAAGTTATTAGCTGTAATTAAATGATTTAAAACTGTCATCATATACTAAAGGTTTATGCTTTTGATAGACAAAATCAAGAGCCTACTTCTTTCCTTATAACATAGTGTAAATCAAATAACCTATTTATTTATAGCAAATAATATTTGTCATAGAAAAAAAGAAGTATTATTACCAAACGAACAAGCTTCACTCTAAATAAAAAAATATGAATTATTTTATTAAAGGAAATTATGATTATAATACTCTTTGGCTTGGGTTCACTTATGTTACTACACCTAATTTTTTATATTCATCTTAATATAATTTCACAATTTCTCGATCAACACACTCTGGTGCTTAGTAGTAAAAGTTCCCTTCCTTTAAATTAAAACAGTTAGTAATTAGATTTTTATAATTATTGAATATTACATATTCTTTATAAGCATAATCTTAATCTTTTTTGAGTTTTTATGCAAAGCCAAAATCACCTATTAGAGAAACATTTAATTAATTTGTTATAATTTGTAAATGAATAAATTTTTACTAACAACAGCATTTCCATTATAATCAATTAAGATATTATCCATTTTGAGATCATTTACTAAATAGCCTTTACCATGAATATGCAAAAGACCTTCAGCAATATCTTTAGAATATTTTATTGCAGAAATCTCATTTAATCTTTTGTCTTAAGTACCTTCTATGAGTTCTTAAAGAGTTCCTGTTTACATGAATCAAATGAGCACTAAAATAAATGCAAAATATACCTTAATATTCAGTAAAAACTAAGTATAAAAGCTAGTTTTTTTCAAAATCAATGGATTTTATCAAATTCGAAACATAAGGTGAACCTCTACATAATGATAAAATCTCGATCTCTTTTTTTGCGTTATCCAAATCTTATTGATCTTCAATTTTTCCTTCGTCATCTCTTATTAAGCATCCTTTGATGGCATAACGCACATTGCTTTGTTTCTCTTTTGCTAATATGACATAACCTTAAGTTCCTCTAGATAAATATCTGAAATCTGAGAAAATTTCTGATAATTCTTTTTTCATTGTTGCTTTGACAAGCTTTTCTTCTTTTTCTTTGAACCTCTCAGCAATATCAGAAACTATAAATTAATCAAATTATAATAGGTTAATAATATTTATTTTAAGAAATACATTAAAGCTGAACTTAATAAATAAATCTAAAAAAATGTCTTTGAGTTAGTAAGAAAAAATTCATTTTTTCGTTGATAATAATGATTTAATTAAAAACAATAATATGATCCTTTAAAAGTTAGCTTTTAATGTCCATTATTAATCTAAGGAGACTTATAATATATAAATATTAAGTAGGGCATTAAATCTTAGATAGGTGAATAGACTTAAAGAATAGATTTGAGGTATAGATATAAAATATTCATTTTTATAGTTGATAATAATGAGTTAATTAAAAATAATGATATAATCATCATTTTAATAATCAAAAGTGAACTTTTAATACCCATTGTTAATCTAAGGAAACTAATAATATATAAATATTAAGTAGGGTTTTAAATCTTTTATAGATAAATAGACTTAGAGAATTGAATTTGAGGTATAGATGTAAAAAATTCATTTTTTTAGTTGATAATAATGATTTAATTAATAAAAAGGATATGATCATCATATTAATAATCAAAAGTTAACTTTTAATGCCCATAATAAGTCTAAGGAGTCTTATAATATATATATGTATTAAGAAAGGCATTAAATCTTAGATAGCTAAATAGACTTAGAGAATTGAATTTGAGGTATAGATATAAAATACTCATTTTTTAGTTGATAATTATGATTTAATAAATAAAATTGATATATATGATCATATTTATAATCAAAAGCTAAATTACGAATCTAAGGAGTCTTTTGAATTGTCTAGATATTCTAAAGCTAAAGCAATTACTAGTTTGCTTTCCTATTAATGAAATGTTTCATTAATTCAAACTTAAAGTTTGAGCCTTCCATTTTATTTAAAACTAAAAATAGCTACTATTACTTTTCTTGCTAAGTTTTAATACTTCTTAATTAACTTCTAATTAATTATTATCTACAAATGAATATTTTCTGGCTTGTAATATTTATATTGTTAAATTATTAGAAGCTCATTCTTTTTGATCTCAAATTTTTTAATCGCTCTTAAATTGACAGGCATATGTTAGAATATTCATTCTTATACTTATTTATTGAAATATTTAAAAGATTTCTTTATACTTGCTATCTAAATAAAAAATACAAGTTTTAATAATATTAAATATTTAAGAATATATTAATTTATTTATTAGATATTTTTTTCATTCTTTATTTTAAATCTTTAAAGAATTTATAATTATATTAATGAAAAACACTAACCTTAATCTAATATAAAATCAACAAATACATGAATTTTGGCTTGTAAGATTTAAATTGTTTAATTATTAGAAAGTCATTGTTTTTAGCTCAAACTTTTTCAATCACTTTTTAGTATTACAGATTCATATTAGATACAATATTCATTATTTTACTTATTCTTTGAAATTATCTTAATCCATGATATCTAAATATAAGAATCATTTTTAATTTTTTTCAATACTTAAAAATAAATAAATAAATTATTTTTTTTTTCATTTTTATTTTAAATTATTAAAGGAATTAGAATTATTACTGAAAAACAAAAATCTTACTCTATTATAAAATCGACAAATAAAAAAAATAAAATAATATGCTCAAAATAATTGCTTTTATTAATTTTTTATAGTCTTAATGAATATTAATATTGATAAAAATGACACTAACCAGTTTCATATTCAATTTTTAAGTCTTAATTACATAAATTGCTTATTCTTTAATGATTCTTATGTAAAAGTTTAATTTAATCTTATTATATAAATTAATAACAAATATTTAATTTTAATAATTAAGTATTTTTTTAGAAAAAATTTTTAAAAATAAAAGTTGATGTTAAAAAAAATTTTTAAAACATAAAGCTTACAAAATATAAACATAAAATAGCAGAAATACATGACAAATTATAAACACTACAATTTATTTATTTATTTCTTTCTTATTAATTAAAAATATTATATCTTGCTTCTATTTAATTCCTCTCAATCCAAGTCTAGTTGGCTCTTATGTTAGATAAAACATTTTTTGTAATCTTTGAGGCTAAATTTAATTATTAGTTTTTTTATTAATTAATTTATTATTTAAAATAAATTTTACTTTTTCTTTGAATTATATTTAATTTATTAGAATCTCTCATCTGATCTGTTATAAAAATTTTGATTAATCAATCATTTAAAATACTATCAAAATAAATTTAACAATAAGAATGTTATACCTTCTATTTTAATAGTTAGAATGACTTTTATTTGTTTAGTCTTAAAATATTACCAACTGTTTTTAAAATAAATTAAAATCATTTGTTAAGCCATAAGTCATTAAATTCTGTGAGTTACTAGCTATATTAATTATTTGGTTTAGTAAATATTATTTTAGAGATTTTTAATAAATTTTACAGGCTAGTTATTTTTGAAAGTGAATATCATTTATTTAACAACTAAATGTGTGTTACTCTCTATATTTATAAATTATCATTGTGATTAGAATCTCTAAGAGTAGTCTTCAAATATATTTTAAAGTATTACATACTATATTAAAAATATTGTTAAAATCTCATTATTTTTTTTGAATTTAATGTACTAGCTATTAAGGGTATTAAATATGTATCAAAATTATGTGTATTCCTTCAATATTTTTACCAACTATTTCAAGAAAAATAAGTTTTTCAAAATAAAACAATATATTAATAAGTACTTCCTATTAAGGCATAAATTTAGCTTTAGCAATTCATAAAAATAAGTTATTCAATTTTATTACATCCTTTTTTCAAATTAAAATATATATTTAGAATATATAATCCTGAATATTAAAAATTATTGATAAATTACTCTCTGTTTTAAGTATTTCATCATATTAAAATCCTTTAATGTTAATTAATCTAATAGTCATACAGCTATCTATATGATTTTTATAAGTTAATTTTTATCTCTTAAAATTAAATCTATTAAAAATGTTACACTTAGCTATTTTTAGTATAAAACTATGATTAATTATTTTGCAATTGATAATAAAGTAGTTATTACTTTGGGCTTTTTATGTTATTAAAATTAGTTTATGACTTGTAAAATCTTTCAAAATATTACATCTGGCTATTTTATTAAAGCAAAAATAATATTTAATACAATTTAATTTAAATAAATTACTTTTTTCTATATTGATTTGAGAGATAATTAATAACTTTTTTCATCTTAAAATATTTCAAAAGTAATTGATTGATACTCGCTATTTATTTTAATTTTCAAAGAAAATCATTATTAGTAAATAGATGCAAAACTTAACAAATTTTACTAGCTTTTATAATACAAAAATTAGGTTTCATTCTAAATTCTGAGTTATTTATCTACATTCTATTATTTGTAAAATTCAATTTAAGAGAAGGTCAATTTTAAAATTATTACTTGCTAATAAATTCCGAGAGTGTTAATTAACATTTTCTAACTGCTAAAAATTACGTGCTATTTAAATTCAAAAATTAACTATTTATTCAATCCTTTTTTTTGAATTATACAACTTAAAAAAAATTACCCGCTGTTTACAATAATAAAGTATTTTAATTGCACTTATCACATTTTATAAATTACGGGCTGTTTTTTAAGCAGAAATTAAGTTTTCCTATTACGAATGATTTCTCTTAAATTTTTTTACATTCTTTTTATTTAAAAAAAGAAAATTAAAATAGTTTTGTGAAATTTAATTTTACAATCTATTTTTATTTTTAGGAAACTATTTCATCTTTGTAAAATCTTTCAATAATCTTACGAGCTATTTTCATAAGAAAAAATTATGCTACTTAAATCAAAAGTAAACTGCAAAAAAAGCTATACACTCTATTTATTTTAGTTTTTTAATAAAGCTAAATTAAGAAATGGCAGTCAAGTATATTATAATTTTACGTCCTATGATAGAATATTATTTAAATAAATAAATAAGTAAGCCATAGAATAAAAATTTTACCCACTGTTTATTATCAAAATGTATTGGTTATAAAAATTAATTAGCTATAAAATGAATTTTTCACATGCTAATTAGATTTTAAATAAGTTCAATAATAGTCTAAAGCTTTCATAGCAACTAATTACATTAATCTGTATTTAAATGAATCTAAATATTTCTATTCAAATACTTCAAATTTTACTTTCTTTTTAAATTATTAAATCATTTTATTAATTTAATCAATAGAGGGAAAGTAAAAATTTTACGAGCTATTAAATAATTAAAGTTAATTATGACGAATCTAAAATAAATTAATAGAAACCCTTTTTTCCTATTTTAAATGTATTTGATTTATAGCTTTTCTATTTTTTATAAATTATATACTGGCTATTATATATATATTTATTAGATAAATTAATATCGTTTCATCACTAATAAACTATCAAAATTACTCCCTATTTTTTAAAAATACCAACTTAAAATTCTAAATTTAAACTAAATAAATTATTGAGATGAATTTCAAACAAAGGAAAGTATTAAAAATAATAAATTAAACTTTAATTAAAAATAATAAAATAAAATTACTCCCTATATGATTTATAAAGTTTATTTAAGCTCTGATGTAGAAAATTGCTGGCAAATTAGTAAGTTAAGTACATTCTATATTTATAGTTTTAAATTATTTATTAAAATATCATTCAAGTACTATTGAACATACTTCCTATTTTCAAGTGTTAGTTTTAGTTTAAGATTTTTCGATATGTTCTCTATAATTTACATACTGTTTTAAATAATTAGCAGCATTAAATCAAAATAATCTAAAAATATTAATTAATTTGTTAAATTACTTTCTATTTTTTAAAACATTTTGCATAAATTAAAATTCTTCATGTCAAAAGCAATTTTAGATAATTAATTATTTACTGGCTATTTAATTTCATAATAAAATAATTAAAAGAATCTCATTCGAAATTAAATTTTTAAAAATATTACTAGCTGTTTTGAATTCGATTAATATTTCAAAATTACATTTAAAGATATTTGATAAATCTTACTCTTTTCTGTTAATTAAGGATTTTGTCTTTAATGTTAAATTTAATAATAATTTTACGTTATATCTCTATGAATTCAAAAAAAATGGTTTTATTATTAAAAATTCATGCTATTACTTTACCCTCTATTTTTATATTAAATTAGTTTCTCATTTTCTTATTTGAGTTTATAAAAAATTTTACGATCTATTTTTAGTTTATTAAATTGTGTGTTTATTGTCTAATAAATTAGTAGCCAAGAACATTACTTTCTATTTTTAGAGTTATTTTTATTTTTTTTCAATTCAGTCAAAACTATGTTTACATGCTTTTTTTTAAATATTTAGTTTTTCTTTTATTTAAACTACAAAAAATTACAATCTATTTTATGTTATTGTGATCATTATAGAAATAATTTAAATAGTTAAAGCATAAAATTAGTACCCTCTTTTTTAACCAATTTACGATTTTTTAAGTTCAACAAAAAATCAAAATTATTTACATGCTATTTATTGATAAAATTTGTAAATATTTTATTTAAAAATAATTCTTACTTTCTTTATAAAAAAAGATAAATAATTGAGAATCTTTTCAACTAAAATATATATTTACTCCCTAAATTTCATAATTTATCTATCTAAAAAAGCACTTAAATTTAATGAGGTTACTTTCTATTTTAAATTAATTTTCAAATTAATATTTTAAATTTCAAAAAAAGAAGATGATTTTTACTTCCTAAATTTATTTTTATCTTGAGATTTTGTGATCATTTTTCAAATTAACATTTTACGAACTGAGTTTATTTTAGAAAAGCAAATTCAATTAATATTAAGTAAGTGTTAAGCTTTTTTTAAATATTACTTGCTTTTTTTATAATTTAGTTCAAAATATTTGTGTCCATCCATGTTCAAAATGTTACTAACTTTTTAATATTTTTACAAAAATGAAGTTAAATTTATAACTTTAATTAAAATATTAATTACACTCTTTTTATTTTATTGGTGAAAATATTATTTAAAAGCCTTGAATCTAGTGTAGAATTAAAATTTATTTTACGCGCTTTTAAAATTAAAAATAAATTTATTTAGCATGCACTTATCATTTTATTGTAAAATATATTTACTAGCTATGTTTATAAAGCATCAATTAAAGCAATATATTTCAATCATTCTAAATTACACACTGTTTTTAATATTTAAATTAAATGTATTCAGTACTTCATAATAGTTTCAAATATTTTATTACTGTCTATTGAAATAGTATGAAAATATATTAAGTGTTTTCTGCCAAAAATATTCTATTGAATTTCTTACTCACTACTTTAAAATTATAATTCAAGATAAATAATTTAATATTTTTTTTTATTTTGATTACTTCCTAATTTAATATTGATAAATATTAGACTGCTTTAAATTACTTCATTCTAATTTACTCCCTTATTATTTTATTGAATATTAGTTGTTAGCCTTTTAGAACAACTTAGAATACATTTATTACTTGCTTCATAGAATATAAAAATGAATCGATCATTTCATTATTAACATATATTAATCTTTACGTGCTATTAGTAAAAATTAATTGAGCATTTTTAATGATAAAATATTTCTTACTTTCTATTTTAAATAAGATTTAGTTTATTTGATTGATGTAATGTGATTAACAATTAAAAATAGCATTACTTCCTGTTTTTTATTTAAAAAAATTTAATATAAAAAATTTTAAAAATCGAAAATTAATACTTGCTAATATAAAAAAGAGTATAATTTGGTCATTTCCTAATTGAAACTGGCTCTAAAATATCAAAATATCTCAAAATTTTACATGCTATTTAGATTTTAAAGGCATTTAAATCAAATTAATATGTTTATGGTCTAAAATTTAATCTTACTATCTATTTATCAATATTTACATAATTATTTTAATCATTCTTAAAAGCATATTATTACCCTCTATTTTGAATAAAATAAATAATCATTATAATCCATTGAAATCTCAAAATAGATAGATAGTACTTGCTGTATTTTATTTGTTTTATTAAAGCATTTAATAAACTTTATTTTCCTTAATGAGCTTCTTAAAAAAATACCTCCTATTTTAATTAAAATAAAATCTAAAATATCAATTAAATTTAGCTTAAAATTATTTATTCAAGAGTTTTTGCTCAATTAAAATATATTTTTAGCTTACTTTAGTACAAAAATTAACTTTTAAAATTAAACATTAAAATAATTATTTGGACTCCATTTGAATCAATTCAACTATTTTAAGAAGTATGGAGAAATTATTGTTCAAAATTATCATTAGATAGTTAATTAAAAATTTAATAATTTTATTTAGGATAATTTTTCTAGCTTTAGTTTTCATTTTTAATAAGGGAAATTAATTTTCACCAATTACCAAACTAAAAATTATAGCAGTTAAAAGAATCAATTAAATGTCTTAAAAACAATTGATTACAATATATAATTTATTTTTATTTATTTATTATTTTTTTCCCCTAAAATAAATCTAGCTATGAAATTATTTTAATTATTATAATTTTAATTTTATTCAAATTTTGTACAAAAATATGCAAAAATTTAATCAGTTTTTCTTTTGAGCAAGAGAGTTGATTATGATATCTTAAAAATATGATCTGTATAATAATAATAAATTACTTTGTAGATTAATTATTTTTAAATTAACCAATATCTACTTGCATCAGATTTTGTAATTAATACTGATTCTGCTAACTTTTTTGTGGTATTACCTCCTGTAAATAATTGTTTTGATTAAACTGCATTGGCTGCTTTTACATAACATAATTTGAATTTGCTTGTTAATTTTAAAAAGAAGGCTAAATATTATGTTTTTAATTTGGCTATATTTCCTATTAACTTAATAAATCATTAATTAATTTTTCCATGTTTTTTATTTTTTAGTTTAACCCTTCAATAACTTCCTCCTATTTTCAATTAAAAATTCGATTAGTAAAAAATTAATTTATTTATTAACTAAAATAATTAACTTGCTTCTATCTGTGTTAATTAATTTGTGAATTGAGGTGTTATTCTAACTCCTTTTCATTTTTACTTTAAAAACTATTTATTAAGCTTAAAGTAGAATTAAAAAAGTACACAATCAGGTAAAATTTATTGTCAAAACCTTCAACATATTCAACTTATTTATTAAAAGTATTGATATAATTCTAAACTTCTTCTGCATCATTTTCACTACCCATAACTTCAATAAACTTGCTATCTAAATCAAATTCAATAGAAATAATACCTTTTAAAATAATTAAAGCATCCTTAATCTATAACCTTTCTCTGGGAATGAATTTAGTCAATCCATCTATGATTTATTTAAGCTGTCCCTAATAAACAAACTTTTTGAAGTCATCATCATACTTAAGTGGCTTGTGCTTTTCAAAAAGAAAATTTGGGTTAAATTTTTAGACCATTGTGTATAATAAATAGCCTATAATTTAAATAAATTTTATTGATAAACATTTACTTACTATTAATTAGTGTAAATAAATTAAAAAAATAACCTAAGGAAGCTGCTTCACTCTTGAAAAAGAAATAATAATTATATTATAATTAATTAATTTATAGTTCAATATATAAAATACTCTTGAACTGGGTTATTTCTTTACTTCTACCCCTAGATTTTAATATTCTTTTGCATAAACATCAAATTATGACGAATCATAGCATTCTGGAGCTTAGCATAAGAAGTTTCCTTTCTTTTAAGGATAAAGTTAAATTTAAAATACTAATATACATTTTTAATCGATTGAAAGTAAAAATTGTTATACATATACATCCATAGAATATCCAGATTACTTCGTTAGACTATCTGCAAACCCAAAATCAGCTGAAGAATATTTTAAAAATAAAAATGAGTAATTAATAATTCCCTGGAAGATTTACAAACAACTGCATTTCCATTGTAATCAATAAGTATATTATCCATTTTGAGATCATTTATTACGCATTATTTTTAGTGAATAAATAAAAGACCCTCTGCAACATCTTTTGCATACTTAATTGCAGACAATTCGTTGAATCTTTAATATTAAATCTAAATTTCCTTCAAGGTTCCTGTTTTATTTTTAAGAGATAACACTTAATAAATCATTTATCACTCTATATAGTAGACTTTATGATAATTTATTGTTATTTATACCTAAACATTCAGTAAGAACTAAAAAGATATACTGTTTTCCTTCAATTTAACTGATAAGATTGACTACATACGGAGAGCCCTTGCATTTATTGAGCATTTTGATTTCTTATTAAGCCTAATTAAATGTATCTTAGTCAATTTAACCAGCTGAGTTTTTAATATGAATTCCTTTAATAGCGAATCTCTTGTTAGTATGCTTTTGCTTAGCTAGTAAAACTAATCCTTGTGCTCCTTATCCTAAAAATCTAAATTCATTAAATCCTTTTTCTAATAATTCATTCTACATGTCTTTGTAAGTATTATATGTATCAGGTTTCAGCTAAGGATCTTAAATATCAGAAACTTTTTGTATTTTAAAAATAAATAACCATCCATTAATCATACTGAAAAACTATTAATTGCTATTCTTTTATTTGGATTGAAAAGAGATACAAGTTTTAAAATGATTATCTGATCTATAAAATGAATAAAGTAATAATCTCAAAAAAATAAAAATGCTATTTACAAGTTTATTCTTGTCTGTTAAGCGTCTAAATGCCCTTCGCAGCATACATTTACTTGATTTTCTACTTATTTTTGATATGCTACATTATCTTAAAATTATGAATTTCATTTTATTGTGTATTTTCGATTTTTTGCTCCATTTTGTTAGCTTATCTAAATTTCCTTCTATTGTTTTTTTCCTATTAACTATTCCAAATTAAAGATACTATTAATTTATCAAAAAATAACAATATATATTTTGCTTATAAAGTCTTTGAAATAATAATAACTAACAAATCTTAACCTTTTTTATAAATCAGGTTTTAGAATATTTCATTCACTAATATATAACAAATTCTAATATTGATCAGAAAATTTGATTAATCTTAATATCATACAATTTTATATTATTTATTTGTTTTTTTAGATATCAATACGCCATTTTTTTATGGGTCCCTAAAAAAAATTGATAAAATAAAAAATATATAAAGGAACAAATTATTATTTTTGAGTAAAAAATAAAAATGATTTTTTAAAAACAAAATAAAAAAATTAACAGTAAATATTTAAGCTAAAAATTAATCAATTATTTTAATAATTTAATAAATAAATATAAAATTTGTCAATTAGGAAATATACAAAATAAAATAAATTTTGAAAAAACAATGAAAGGATAAATTGGAATATACTAAGGAATACAACAAGTATTTACTTTTTAATTAATTAATAAATTTTAAAATTTATAATTTGATTATAAAAAGTTCGCAAATAGTTAATTTGACATTTTGGCTCATCTTGATTTAAACATGTTGAAATATTTATTAATTATCATAGGACTATTCTAAACAATTTATTTAATACTGATAGTTATAATTCATAATTTTTTAAAAGCATAAATCTAAATCTTTAAATTTATCTAACAAATAGCTATCAGATTACTGATAATGAAGAATTAAATATTCTCAAATCTTCTTTATCACAATGCTATGAAATATAAGTGTTAAAATTATCCATACAGTAACAAATTTTTATAATCAAATACAATAAAAAATAATAACAAATAAATTGTATGTTAATTTAAAGGTAAATCAAACAGGATCAAATAAAGCTGTTATTTGAAGATTTACCTAGTTATAAAAATTTGAAAAAACTTTTGATTGAATTTTTGTAATTTTATTTATTTTATCACATTTTTATAATATATTTAGCATTAAAAAAATACTAATATATTTTTAAATCATTTTATTTATTTAATAATATTTCAAGTGATATTTTTAAATTTTTTTTTGGTAAAAAATAAGGTACAATATTTAACAGAAAGGAGCTTCTTAAATAGCATAATTTTTGAAAAATTAATCAAATTTGACAAGTCTTATGCTTAAACTAAAGTAAATTTTTAATAATTGATTAAATCAATAAATAAATTCTTTTGTAATTTTTAAAGTAATAACTATATTTAAGCGAAAGGTGTTTCTGAATTAATAGAATCTATTAATGGAATGAAATATTTAGAATGCCTAAAAATTTAGCTTGGGTATTTTATGTTTATTTAATTATTTTTAAAATTGAATAATCAGTTTAAATTTATTTTATCAACTTAAGAAGTTAAAAAATTTTATTTATTAACGAACACAAAGATAAAAAATAGAATTAAAACTGAAAATGTTTAAAATAATTTAAAGCAAAATTAAAAAAAATTATTTTTCTTACAATTAAAAAAAAAATTTCTCAAATATTAATATTTTGGTTAATTATTGAAAAGTTAAAATTAAATAGGAGATGAAGGTGCAAAATCAATAGCTTTAGGTTTAAGTAACTTCAAGAATCTAAAAGTTTTGTAGCTCTATTTATTGTAAATTGATTATTATTTTAATTTATATTTAATAAACGTATATCTTTTAACTAGAATAAATTTTAATTTTAATTAAAAGTGATAATCAAATTAGTTTTGAAGGAATATCTTTAATAGCAAAAAGTTTAAGCCACTTAACAAAAATTAAAAAATTAGGAATTAGTTTGCTGTAAATAAATAATTAATTATACTTATAAATATTATTTTTAAACTATTTAATTAATAAATACCCTCCATAATTCTTCTATTCGTTTTCTTTTTAAAGATCAAATATAATTAATATTAAAAATAATATCAACTGCAATTGAATAAATATATCATATTTTCTATTTAAGTTATAAAAAAGGAGTTATGGTAAATGTTTGAAAATAAAGTTTGAAATAATAATAATTATTAACTAATTAAAAAAAATTAAATATTTTAATCCAATTTTTTAAAGAAGAAATTAAATTGACGATGAGGGAGCATTAGCTATAAGTGAAGGCTTAAGTAGCTGTAAGAATCTCACATATTTAAAGTTATTCTTAGAGTAAGCACATTTACTAATTAAATAATAAAATGATTATCTTAATAAAATTTTTTAAAAATTATCGTTAGATGTGAAAAAATTTCAGAAAAAGGGTTTTTAATAATTGATCAATGCATATCAAGTTTAAGAAACTTAATTTAACTGGACTGCTACTTAACGTAAAAAATTTTAAGTTAAAAATTTAATTATATAAATTTTAAAATCATAAGCAAAAATTCAAATCTACTTAAGTCAAAAGAGATTCTCAATTGTAAAAACATTAAAGTATTAAAAATAGCATTCGAGTAAAATTAAAGGATTTATATTTATTTATTAATTTCTAAATAATATTTTTTATGATGTTTATAAATTAATTTCAATTAAATAAGTTTATTTACTAACTTAGCCTTATGTTTAAACACTTTAATAAGTTATTTTTTATAAATAGAATGGGTGTTTATTAGGAAAAGAAGAAGCATTAATAATAAATACTAAAAATTAAAAGGCTTGTGAAAAAATGAGTTATTTATAAACAAAATTTATTTTTGCAAATAACTTGCTAAATGATTTTTAAATTAATGTTTTAATTTTATTCTACACAATAAAATTGTAAAATATCAAATATTTAACCAAATTTTTTTGTTTACTGTTGTAAATACATTAACAAATTAAACTTTTGAAGGTTTACTATTAAGTTTTATTTTTGGTAATTTTATTTTAATCTAATAATTTTAATTTAGAATAAATTTTTTATAATCACATTTAAAGTATTTATTTGTTTGTATATTAATAAAATTTAGTTCATTATTAAATATGATTTAATATATTTTCTAAAAATAGTGAAATCCCTTTTTAATTTTGGATAGGCAGAATTTTTTGATTTGCCTTAAATAAAAAATATAAATATTTGATTATTAGAAAAAAATTAAAAATTATTTTAAAGATTCATAATAATATTTAATACATTTCAAATAATTTATTTTCAATAAATCTAATATTTTATTCAATTTATTTTTGTTAAAATAATCATAAAGTTATATTTATGTATTATTACTAGTTTAAAAATCTAAAAAACATATATAATAAATATATTTTTTTTATACTTAGAAAATATTGTTTTCTATTTTTGTCACTTAAAATTGATTTTTTTAACAACTAATCTTTTAGCTTTAAGGTACTTGCTCAATATTTTTTATTCTTGTGATACATTAATTTCATTATACCTATCAATACATATGAAACATAATTAAAAAGATAATTTTTAAATAAGTTTCAATAAATAAAAAAAAATAACTATTTCGAATTAATTTTTTACAAATTAATATATTATTCTTTATTTTATTTAGTTTTTTACATCAAAAAGTAAAGATATAAAATATTTAATAAATAAAAGGAGTATTTTTTAAATCTATTTAGATATTAAAAAATAACATAATCCTAATGGGATTATGAGTTTTACCTAAAATCAAGTGTCAAATTTGAGAGATTAGTGAACTTTGCTAATGCAGAACCTAAGCCTAAGGCACCATTTGCACCAATTTAATTGGCACTTTTAAATATTGAAGAAAATATAATTAGTTTGTTTATAAGTTAATTAGAGGGAAAAATAAACAAAAAATATGAAATAACAATCAAATTTATAATTATTGAAGCAAATACTGAAAACGACGAATGATTTAAATTAAAAATAAACATTGAGAATCAAAAAGCAAATAAGTAAAAGAGTATTTTTAAAATCTATTTAGGTATTAAAAAATATCCCAATCATAAAAAAATAATGAGTTTCTACCTCAAATCAAATTCCAAATTTGAGAGGTTAGTGCAGTTTGCTAATGCAGAACCTAAGCCTAAGGCACCTTCGTTGCCAATTTTATTGAAGCTTTTTAAATATTGAAAAAAATATAAATATTTTTTTTTTTAGTTAATTTAAGGGAAAAATGAAGAAAAAGTATGAAATAATAATCAACTATTAAATTATTTTAGCAAATACAGAAAAGAAAAATGACTTAAGTTAAAAATAAAATATGATAATCAAAAAGCAAATAAGTAAAAAGAGTATTTTTAAAATCTATTTAGGTATTAAAAATATCCCAACCCAAAAGAAATAATGAGTTTTTACCTCAAATCAAATGCCAAATTTGAGAGATTAGGGCACTTTGCTAATGCAGAAACTAAGGATTAGGCACCTTCGTCACCAATTTAATTGTATCTTTTTAAATATTGTATAAATAAAATATAATTATTTTGTTTATAAGTTAGTTATAGGGAAAAATGAAGAATAAGTATGAAATAATAATTAACTTTTAAATTATTGAAGCAAATTCTAATAATGAAAAATTATTTAAATTAAAAATAAAATATGAGAAGCAAAAAGCAAATAAGTAAATAGAATATTTTTTAAATCTATTTAGATATTAAAAAATTTCCAAATCCAAAAGAAATAATGCGTTTTTACCTCAAATCAAGTGCCAAATTTGAGAGGTTAGTGCAGTTTGCTAATGCAGAACCTAAGTCTGAGGCACCATTTGCACCAATATATTTGTAACTTTTTAAATATTGAATAAAATATAAATAGAGGGAAAAATGAAGAAAAAATAATAAATAATAATCAACTATTAATCTATTTAAGCAAATGATGAAAAAAAAGATGAATTTTTATAAATATTGATAAAAATAAAACAGAATATAAATGTCAATATTTCTTAAAAAAAATTAAACTTGATAGTAATAGTAATATAAAAAAGATAATAAATTTACTTTAAATCAACATGGAGATTTATATGGGACTAAAGAGAAGAGTTTAAAAACTTTTTTAATGATAAAAATAAAGCTAAGGATAAGTTAATTAAAAAATAAATAATTACATCTTTAAGATTATAAAATTAATTCTATTATATCATTTGTTTTTTTTTTTTTTGATATTTAATTATCAATAATTTAATCTAAATTTAATTGATTATAAAAATAGTTAAATAATAATTTATTTTTTATAAGAATTAATTTGGATTCAAAGATTGCAATACTTAACTCAATCAAGTTAAGTATAATAAAAAGACTAGAAAATTAAATCTTTTTCTGCATTCAAGTATAATTAAAGATTTACTATCGATTGATACATAAATAAAAAAATCTAAGGTGGTTTATTATTTTAAATTTAAAAATAAAATTAAAATTTGTAATATTGAATGTCAAAAAAGCTCTTTACACTATATGTCAGGTACTTGAAATCTAAGAGTCGTAAAAAAATGGATGCCTATAGTTAATAGTTATTAAGACAGTATAATCTTAAAAATATTCAAAAATTATTTGTTAACAACAATTCGTTAGATCTTGACATGCAATATTCATTTTATAATTTTTTTTTAATTATGTTTTCTTCATAAATAATAAATTTTAAATATTATATCAAAAATAATATTATGAATAAAATTAAATAAGTTAAAATAAAAAATTCACAATATTTTAATTAAAAGTTTTTTACTTTTTTTAACCCCCTCCATTTTGCTTAAATATTTTCATTTAGCTTAAATATTTTTTAATATGATTTAGTAATATTTAATCCATTATTTTAATTTTATTTATCATTTTTTAATTTTTAAATATTTTCAATCTTAATAAATTCATAATTTTATTATTATTGTTAATTATTCAATACTTAGACAGTTTGCTGCTCGTTCAAACTTAATTTACTCTATGATAGATTTTGATTTAGTTTTTAGCTCTAATAATAATAAACATTTTAAGATTTACTTTTTTACTTGTTTAATTACTCTAAATCTATGATTTTATTATTTAAAACTTGTTATTTCTTAGGTTAAATATTAAAAATGTGTGTCAAATAAATAATTATATTATTTCTTGTGATATTAACTTAGATATATTTAAAATAGAAGTATTTTTTGATTTAATTTTTAATTTATCTATTTCTTGCTTATCTTCTTCATTTTAATAAATTTGAGACAAGTAATCATAGAATATTCTCCAGGCATAAAATTGTATTATTTCTTTTCCTATTACTCTAATTCCTAATAAATCACTTATGTATTGTTATCTCTCAAAATAAATTTTTTGTTAAATTATTTTTCTTAATAAATTAATTAATTATTTAATGAATTTAAAAGTGAACTTTTATAAATTTTTTCAATTTAATAAAAATAATTTGTAAAACATTTATTTGATAATTTTAGTTTAAAGGTTCATCTCCTAAATTAACTAACTGACTTTGTTTCTTAAATTTCATTTTGCTAAAGGGTTTGATCAACATTAATAAAAATATTTTCTTTAGATTATTTTTCTTTTTCTATATATTTTTTTTTCTTGTCATTTTATTTTTAAAAATTATTATTATAAATTCAATACTAAAATTTCAAAATATATTTATGTTTTTCAAATCACTTTCATAGAAAATACAACTAAGATTTTAATCCATATCACTAACATCACTGCTTAATAGCACTTATTTTCTTTTTTTAGTGAAATTTTATTTATCTTAAGAAGAGTTCTAATTTTTCAATTCATTGTTTTATAAAATAATTCTATTGTTAAACAAAAATTAAATGTATTTCAAAATCATTTTAAAAAAATTTTACTTTGATTATTTTGCTTTTTAATCGTTTTTCTTAAGTTTTTTCTAAATAACTTCATTACTAGGTATTATAGATTCATCTTTTGCATCTTCTTAAGTTAAATATATTTAAAAGCGTTTATAGGTATTGTTTTTTTTCTTAACTAAGATTTTATATTTTCTTTTACATTTTTTTTTACTATTTTAAATATATTTAAAATAATCAATTATAAAAGTAAGTACTCAATTTGAAGTTAACAAAATTAAATCTATGTTATTAATATGTTTCTTCTTTTTAAAAAGCAGTTTTTCCTCTAATATATATAGCTAGTATAAAATTAATTTATTTGTTATTCAAAAATAAAATTAAAGACTCATAAAATACTTGAAAAAATTAATATATCTACGAAGCATATATAGTGATTTATAAACCACACTATCCCAATTATATTATATTTTCAATAAATCCAATATTTTATAAAATTTATTTAATAAAATAATCACAAAGTTATATTTTATGTACTATTACTAAATTAAAAATATACATAAATCAATATTTTTTAATATTAAGAAAATTTTCTTTTACATTTTATCAATTTTTGTCTCTTATTAATATCACTAATAAATTTTTTTAACAACTAATCTTTTAGCTTTAAAGCACTTGCTCAATATTTTTTATTGTTCTGATACATTAATTTAATTATACCTATTTATATGTATGAGAGATAACTAAAAAGATCATATTAAAATAAATTTCAATAAATAAAAAAAAAAATTTTTAATTTAATTTTTAGAAATAAATAAATTAATCTTTATTTTATTTTGTTTTTTATATTAAAGTTAAACAAATCATCAAAATCAAAAAGTAAATACTTAAAATAAAATGCTAATAAGTAAAAGGAGTATTTTTAAAATGCATTTAAATATTAAAATATATCACAATTCAAAAGAAATAGTGTGTTTTTACCTCAAATCAAGAGTTAAATTTGAGAGATTTGTGCAGTTTGCTAATGCAGAACCTAAGCTTGAAGCACCTTAGTAACCAATTTAATTGTCCCTTTTAAATATTGAAGTAAATATAATTAGTTTGTTAAAAGTTAGTTAGAAGGAAAAATAAAGAAAACATATGAAATTACAATCAATTATTAAATTAGTGAAGCAAATGATTAAAATGAAAAATGAAAAATGACTTAAATTAAAAATAAAATATGAGAATAAAAAAGTAAATAATAATAAGATAATTTTTTAAATCTGTTTAGGTATCAAAAAATATCACAATCTAAAAGAAATAATGTGTTTTTACCTCAAATCAAGAGTCAAATTTGAGATATTAGTGCAATTAGCTAATGCAGAACTTAAGCCTGAAGCACCTTAGTTGCCAAATTAATTGCTCCTTTTAAATATTGAAGTAAATATAATTAGTTTGTTAAAAGTTAGTTAGAAGGAAAAATAAAGAAAACATATGATATTACTATCAATTATTAAACTATTGAAGTAAATGATGAAAATAAAAAATGACTTAATTAAATATGACATATGAGAATCAAAAAGCAAATAAGTAAAAGATTATTTTTTAAGTCTATTTAATATCAAAAATAACACAATCCAAATGAAATAATGTGTTTTTACTATAAAAAAAGTGTGAAATTTGAGAGATTAGTGCAGTTTGCTAATGCAGAACCTAAGCTTGAGGCACCTTAGTCACCAATTTAATTATCCCTTTTAAATATTGAAGTAAAAATTATTAGTCTGTTAAAAGTTAGTTAGAAGGAAAAATAAAGAAAACAAATGAAATTATAATCAATTATTATATTATTGAAGTAAATGATGAAAATGAAAAATGACTTAAATTAAATATAAAATATGAGAATCAAAAAGCAAATAAGTAAAAAGATTTTTTATTAAGTCTATTTAGGTATCAAAAAATATCACAATGCAAAAGAAATAATGTGTTTTTACCACAAAGCTAGTGTTAAATTCGAGAGATTAGTGCAGCTTGCTAATGCAGAACCTAAGTCTGAGGCACCTTAGTCACCAATTTAATTACTCCTTTTAAATATTGAAGTAAATATAATTAGTTTGTTTACAGTTATTGAGAAGGAAAATAATAATCAACTATTAACTTATTTAAGCAAATACTGATAAAAAAGCTGTATTTGTATAAACATTAATAAAAATAAAAAAGAAAATAAAGGTCAAATTTCATAAAAAAATTAAACTTGATAGCTAAATAAATAAAATAAATGATAATAAATTTAATTTACCTTAAATCAATATGGAGATTTGTATGAGACTAAATGGAAGAGTTTAAAAACTTGTTTAATGATAAAAATAGAGTTAAGGAAAAGTTAATTAAAAAATAAATAATTACATCTTTAAGATTTGTATATTTATTCTATTATATCATTTATTTTTTTTTGATATTTAATTAACTATAATTTTATCTAAATTAAATTAATTATAAAATTAGTTAAAGAATTATTTATTTTTAATAAGAATTAATTTGGATTCAAAGAACAAATAAATTTGAGATAAAATATGTGAAGTTCCATTTCATTTTGTAATAGTTAGCTCAAACAAATAAAGAATATTAAAAAGACTAAAAAATTAAAATTTTTAGCATTCAAATAAAATTAAAGTTAAATAATTGATAGATATTTAAATAAAAAAATTTGAGTGGTTTACTTTAGTGAAAACCTGAAAAAAGGAAAAACATAAAATTTTTAAATTATTCATTTTATATGTTTTTTGTTTAAAAAAAAAAATTTATTAAAATTCGGTTGATTTACAATATAAAATATAAAGCTAAAAACATAATTATTAATATTATTTATTTTGTTTATAAGTCATGCTAAATTTGTATTTAGTCAGTCTTTGTCTCTCTGCCTGTATTTAAGTCTGTCTGCTTATCCGTCAATTTATCACCGTTCTGACTGATCAGTGTATATATGTATTTTCTGCTAGAAAAATACTAAAAATATTTTCATATAAAATGATAAATTAATTTATTTTAAATCATACTTCATTCTTCAATTCAATTTATTTATATGGTTATCATTTTAAATGGAAATTTCTTAAATTACGTAGCAGATAATATATACAAATTTAGCATATTTTTAAACATGTCATTTACTTCAATGAAATTTTTTCTGTTTTAATTAGTAATTGTAATCATCAGTCTCAATCAAATTGCATATTTTACTCCCTAATTTATTATTATACAAATTTATTAATCAAAATGTATTATTTTAAATAAAGTATTCTTTTTACACACTCTTTCTAATTTTATAATTGATTCAATATATTAAATTGTATATTTAACTCAATTTTACTTTCTATTTTATTCATTTAATTATGTTAAAAGAGTTTTCATTCAATTCTCTCAAAGTATTACTCTCTATTTTATTATTTGATATAACTAAATTTCTTTAATAATATTAAAGCTTATTACACACTATTTATTTTGAGTTAATTTCTTAAGCATAATTTAATAAATAAACTTACAACCTTAATTTTAAAAATAATTTATATTTAAATATAAATTATTTAAAAATATTAATTACATCCTGATTTATTATAAATGCAACTTAATTTTATTTAATTCTAATCTATTCTAAGTTATTACACACTTTTATTATTATTAATAAATAATTAATTTTTAACTATATCTCAGACATTATTCTCAAATATTTCTTACAACCTATTTTTTTTAGTCCATCTAACTAACTCTTTCCAAATCAAAAATCTTACTTCCTTTTTTTAAAAGTTAATTAATAAATTAATTAATTACTCCTACTATTTCTTTCAATTTCATTACACACTAACATTTTTATCAAATTTTTCATTATCTTCTCATCAAATTTCATTCATAATATTTATTTATTACATACTATTTTTATTATTTAATATGTTACAATATTTTCTAATTTTAATTTTTCAAAAATATTTATTTCTTACATACTAATTTGATTATTAAATAAGTTAATTAGGCATCTCTAAAAAAATCTTTCAAAAATATTTATTTATTACGAACTAATTTTATTATTTAATAAGTTAATTAATACAGCATCTTCTAATAAAAATCTTTTAAAAATATTTATTTCTTACTCCCTATTTTGATTATTAAATAAGTTATTTAATTAATTAATTCAGCATCTCCTAATCAAAATCTTTCAAAAATATTTATTTCTTACTGTCTATTTTGATTATTAAATAAGTTAATTAATTAATTCAGCATCTTCTAATAAAAATCTTTCAAAAATATTTATTTCTTACCAACTATTTTGATTAT
>JH720121.1:5855-18285 GCA_000231845.2 Tetrahymena malaccensis 436 | reverse complement strand
ATTCAGCATCTTCTAATCAAAATCTTTCAAAAATATTTATTTCTTACTCCCTATTTTGATTATTAAATAAGTTAATTAATTAATTCAGCATCTTCAAATCAAAATCTTTCAAAAATATTTATTTCTTACGTACTATTTTGATTATTAGATAAGTAGAGTGAGCGTTAGGTAATAAATATAAAATAGATAGAGTACACACTATTTATTAGTAAAAAACAATGATTATTTTTGATTTGAAATAGTCGAAATAGAGATTACATCCTAATATTAAATTTGAGCAACTTAAGTATGTTCTTATAAACGAAATTTTCAAAGTTTTAGTTACATCCTATTTATTTAAATTTTGAAATTAACTGTTAGTTTTGTTGATTAGACATAAAAATTAAATTTACTCCCTATTTATTTAGATGATTAAGATGAAATAAATAAAAGATAGTGGCATGGTATTTATTAAATGGTAAGGCCAACTTAATCAGTAGTGCTACATTAATTAAATATATTAAACAAAATGATTTTTCATGCTTGATGAATATATTTTGTTAATATTTTTTGATTTTGGTAGACTAATTAAGCTAGTTAATCCATGATATTATATTTAACAAAATTCTAGAAATAGCTCACTCCCTTTAAATTTTGTTATATAAAGTAATTATTATATTGAGAGATAATCCAAAAATTCAAAGAATTACAGACTATTTTTATGATTAAATTTGTATGAAATATTCTCACATTAAGCATTTTTAATATGTTACTGCCTATTTATTTATTATTTATTCAAATTTATTAAAAAAATATTTGTATAATTTTATTTGAAAAATATTTATTACGCACTATTTTAATTGAAAGATAGCTTAATTTAGCATTTTCTAATCGTAAATCCTTTCAAAATAATTACTCTCTATTTCAATATTGTAAAATAAGTTAATAAGTTAGTTAATTGAGTAACTTCTGATCAAAATTAGTTATTTATAAATATCAAATTACTTCCTATTTTGTAATTAAATTATTAAATTTAGTATTTTCTAATATAAGATACCCAAAATATATTTACTTCAGTCTTTTTTATTATTAATATGATTATTCGGTATAATTTTGAAGATCCATTTAAATAAATTTACCCTTTTCTTATTTTTTTGGTTATTAATGTGAATTGAGATTTTAAAGTAAAAATATATAATAATATCTATTACCCACTATTTTTATGATTTAAAATAAATTTAATAGCTGTGATATAAAAGCCTCTAGAATAAATTAGTACTTTCTTATGTAATTATTAAAGTTAGTTCATCAAATTTTTTAATTTTTTACTAAAAAGTCAAATACATGTTGTCTCCACTTTAGAATAAAAATGAAATAAAATGAGTATAAATTTTAAAGGATTTAAGACAACCTTTGATTCAATTAAAAGAAATTAAGAATTGACTTTGAATACCAATAAAAATAGAATACTTTTTTGCACTATATATGTGAAAGTAGATTTCAGATTTTAATAAATGATCAGATTTATTAAAATACTATTTATTAAATAAGATAAAGCAATTATAAAATAAATTATCTAAATTAAGCTTATTTTTTTAATTTTACTTATTTATTTTTGGATTTTATGAGCTATTTATTTATAGCTAATTTTCTTTTAACTCTCTTCATTTATTCCCAATATTTATTATAAACAAAACACAAAAATTTCAAGATAAAAGTAATTTGAATAATGCTTCTATGGTGTTTATTTTTTCTCATTCTTTTAATAAAATATTTTATTTAAAAATTTTAAATAAAAATACTGGTTTGAAAGCATTGACAACTTATTAAGGCTAAACTTATTAAATCTCCTGATTTATTTGCATTTAAGCTTGTTGTAGTTGAAACTTCTGAAAGTTATTTTGCTATTGCTTTTGAGCAACTTCCTGTAATTTAAGAATAAAGTTATTTATTTATTTCAGCATTTTCTCATCAAAAATAATTCAAAATATTGATTACGAACTAATATATTTTTAAGAGTAAAGTTATTTATTTATTTCTGCCTCTCAAAAATTATTCAAAATATTTATTACATCCTATTTTTAAAAATAAAGTTATTTATTTATTTCAGTATCTTCTTATCAAAAATAATTCAACTTATTTATTACATACTATTTTTAAGAATAAAGTTATTTATTTATTTCAGCATCTTCTTATCAAAAATAATTCAAAATATTTATTACCCACTTATATATTTTTAAGAATAAAGTTACATTTTCTTACTAGCTATTTTAAAAATAGTCTAAATTAGCTTGGATATTTTATTTCTAATGAATCTTTACAATCTTTTGTTAAATTTAATTTTTGGTTTATTCTACTGTTTAATTAAATAACTAATACCTACTTAGAAATTAAATAAATAAATTTAAGAAGCTAACTAATAAAAATTACTTGTACTATCTAAAGGAGATTTTAAAAGTTTTATTAATGGTTCATATACAAAGTTTACTTTACCTCCTAAATTAAAAAGTTATGTTGATAGTTATCTTTAGAAATATTAATTAATTACTGGTTGCTTATTTTAAGTTTTTAGTTTTAAAATGTTTTACTTTATTTTTTGACAAATAATTAATCTTACACTCATCTATTGTGGTATAGAGATTTCCTGAATATTAAAATATAAAATATTATTAAATGATTTATAATTGATAAATAAATTTTTATTTATAAAAAATAGCTTCAAAATAATAATATAAAAAGCATTAAGACTGAGATGAATATTTAAGATGAATTCTAATTTTTGATTGTTTAAATATTTATAACTTTTATAAAGAAATTTAGGAATAATAAATTTTGGCTATTAAAGCCTTTTTCATATTATAAAAAGACTTCTACTTATTTGTAAAATCCATTTATTAATTTTATTTTACTATTGGTGTAAATTTGATGTAAATGAATTTGCTAATCTATGATTAATTATTTCGTTTTACTTTTTATCAAGAATTTATAATTTGAAGCAATTTTTTACAAATTAAAGTTAATTATGAATGAAGCTAAGTGTGTATTTTTTACGATTGGTTTTTATTAAATCATGTTTTAAGCATTTAAATTTGCTTGGATTTGATTATTTAATTGACTCTAATTGTAAAAAATTTAATGTTCTATTTGTTTATTTTAGTTTGCCTGTAACTTTCCTTCTAAATCTGATTTCTATTTTTTTAATAAAAATATTGTTTCGTTAAGTTAATTGATTTAAATTTGTAAATCTTCAATCTTTTTAGATTCCTCCTCATCAATAGCTTTTTGAATTTCCTTGGCGAGATTTTGTTCATTTTTACTAAAATAAATTATAAAGTAAATAAATATTTATCAAAAAGTGTAATAAATAACATGATTGGATAGTAGTGATTTGAAAAGCATTAAACAAACTCAATTTAACTGTAAAAATCATTTATAGCTTAACGTGCCTCTTCATTCATCAGCTCAGTGAATCTTTCCTCCAAATTGAATTCTAGAGAAATAATTCCTTTTAGCATTAGCATAGCATCCTTTACTGATAACCTTTCTATAGGATTGAATTTAGTTAAACCATCAATGATAAATTTCAACTATTTATAGTAAGTAAATTATGAAAAATCGCTTTCATAAACTAAGGGCTCGTGTTTTTTGAAAGGTAGCTCAAAATCCATTCCTGAAATCATAGTGTATAACAAGTAGCCTGATTTAAAAAAATAAATAACATCTTAAACTTAAATCAATATAATAAATTTATCAACCAAATGAGCAAGCTTCACTCTAAAATAATTTATATTTTTTTATGAAAATAATTTAGATAATAACTTCATTTTTAGCTAATTAAATAAATACTCTTTAACTTGGTGAAGTTTTGGTTTCAATTTTTTTATTCTAGTACAATATTGCATAAGCATTATACTTTTTTGGATCATAACATTCAGGTGCCATGAACATAAAATTACCCACCTAAAAACAAAGAAAGAATAAAATTGGGTGTAGTTATTTTGCTCTTTAAAAAAATAGCATCTTACGAATTCATTATCACTATATCCAGACATTTTTGGCAAACTATCTGCATACCCAAAGTCAGCTATTTATTATTTATTATATATATATTTACTTACTTGTTTATTTATCATTTATTTTTTATATGAATTAGATTAAAAAGTAAAGTAATATGTAAATAAATGTTTTTGCCTATGTTTAATTATGTCTTAAATACTTACAAACAACGGCGTTTCCATTATAATCGATTAAAATGTTATCCATTTTTAAATCGTTAACAATGCAGCTTTTGGAATGAATAAATGAGAGACCCTCTGCTATATCTTTAGCATATTTGATTGCAGATAATTCATTTAATTTTTAGTCTTATGTTTTTTCTATTAACTCTGAGAGGGTTCCTATTAAATTTAGACAGAAAAGAATAAAAAGATGGTTGTGCATTTTTTAATCAAGGCCTTTTATACCTTAGCATTCAGAAAGAACCAGATACTTCATCTGTTTTCCTTCAAATTAATCTAAAAGATTCAAAACATAGGGTGAACCCTTACAAGTAGTTAGCAATTTAACTTCTTATTCTACTTGCTCTAATTTGTCCTAATAAATCTCTCCATCCAAATATTTGACCTTAACTCCTTTAATTGCGTATCTTTTATCGCCTTTCTTTGCTAATAAAACTAATCCTTAGGCTCCTTTTCCTAAATACTTGAAGTCTTTGTAACCTTTTTCTTATAATTCCTACTTCATGCTTTCATAATTAGTTTATGTATCAGGATCCATTTGAGAATCTACCATGTTAGACACTGTTTATTTAAAGATGAAATAATTTTTTTTAGAATTTAATCAAGCAGTCAAATCCAATAAGAAGAAAGATTCTCATTTTATAATTAATTGTAGCATTAATTTGCCAAAAATATCATTTTTTAGAAACAATGTATTAACTGCTAATAAATAATTAATTGCATTTTTTTATTATTTTAATGCAAAATCTAATGAATTTATACTTAAATCCTAGGCTTTACCAAGCGTGGTAATACCTCTATCCTAGTAAAGCTTTCTGACTGAAATCCTATTATTAATATGGGAAAGTAATCCTTCTTTAACCTTTTTATTTTAATTGATGCTATTCATATTGCTTTTAATGCTTTTTTTCAATGAACAAAAACAAATTAATTGACAAAATCTAATTAATTAATTAAAATAATCAAATTAGTAAAATAAAGTAATATTTAAATGAAAATATATTGATTTTTTATCTTATTTCAGTATATCTTTAATATTCTAATTGAATTTCTTGCTTATCAAATCAGCATTTTAAATCGTAATCTAATTAGCTTAATATTTAGATCCATAGTTCTGCATTCAATATCAATTGAAGATTTATGAAAAAATATATAATCAAAGATATTATTTAAGTAATTTCTTATCTATTAAAAATGTATATTTTATAAAGAACTCAATTCAAATAAGATTTATTTTTCTTTTATTTGTTTGATAATACCTTTATTCTTTATTATTCACATTAGAAACAAAAGGACAATACTTTTTTATAATATTTTAATACAAATTTTTTAATAAATACATTTCCATCATTTTTGAAATATAACATGGTAAAAAAATAAAATTATACTATATTATAAAGAAATCAAGTTTTTATTATATTTATTATTTTTTATAGCAAATTTTAGTATTTTATTTTTGATAAAATTGTAAATCTCTTTTAATTAAATTTTTTTTCTTTTTTTATAAAATATCCTTTTAACATATATCTATATGTTTAATTAATTATTATGATGTATTGTAAATATCATAAAAAATAAAATAAAATTATCATTTTTATTTACACTTCTTTGTTTAGAAAGATTGAATTAAATTACTAAAGTTTTTTATTTATGTTTTCTATAATTTAAGAAGCTTCGAAGAATGTTTCATTTATGACATTTACAAATCTAACATTTTCTTTCTCCAATTCTTCAATTCTGCTTTTTAATTTAGATGTGACTTCATCTATTTTTCTTTTGATTCAATATTACTATTTTCTTATAACACATTCAACCTTGATTTACTTGTTTATTTTTATTAAGTTTCTCTAACAATCTTTTATTCTAATTCATAAATATTTTAATTTTTATTCTTTAACTTTTTAAAATCTATCTTATCTAGCTGCTCTTTCAGTTTTTGTTCATCGTTCCTGTTTATTTTTTGTAAATTATCTTAAAAAATCCTTAATTTCATTCATCGATAATAAATAAAATAGCTATATAAGTATAATGATAAAACAGTTTATTTATCAAATTTTTCTTTTTTAAAAAGCTATTATGATATAAAGTGTTACCAATTCAAAGCCTTTAGAGTTAAATTTAAGATATTAATAGCTTTAAAACTTGAGTTAAAGCTGATAGAAATTAGTTAAATCATGAACTTCTTTAGGATTAACTAAATATGCTTATATTAAATAGCCGACATCAGAGTTTTTGCAACAAATAATTTGCCTCAAATTTATTTGTCTTTGAATCCAAATTAATTCTTTTTAAAAATAAATGATTATTTAACTATTTTTATAATCAATTAAATTTAGATAAAATTGTTACTAATTAAATACAAAAAAAAAATGGAAAAATAGAATAAATTTAATAATGTTAAAGATGTAATTATTTATTTTTTAATTAACTTCTCCTTAACTTTATTTTTATCATTCAAAAAATTTTTAACTCTCACCTTTAGTCTCATACAAATCCCCATATTTAATTAATGTAAATTGAGTTATTATCGTTTATCTTATTTATTTTAGTATTACTATTAAGTTTAATTTTTTTAAGAAATACTAACCTTTATCATGATTTTATTTTTATTAATATTTAAACGAATTCATCTTTTTTTTTCAGGATTTGCTTAAATTAGTTACTAGTTGATTCTTATTTTATATGTTTTCTTCATTTTTCCTATTAACTAACTAATAAACAAACTAATTATATTTTCTTCAATATTTAAAAAGTGAATATAAAATTGATGTAAATTTTGCCTCATAGTTAGGTTCTACATTAGCAAAATGCACTAATCTCTCAAATTTGACACTTAATTTGGAGTAAAAACAAATTATTTCTTTTAGATTATAATATTTTTTAATACCTAAATGGATTTTTAAAAATTATCTTTTTATTTATTTGCTTTTTTGATTCTCAAATGTAGTAAAAAAATATTATCTTAAGGATATAATCAAAAAAATTATTTATTAATTAATTTCTTAAATTAATCTTGTATAATTAAATGAAAAATATCATATGCTTGGTTTTTAAGAATTTTTTAATTAAAACAATAAAAACAAAAGATACAAAAACAAAAATATCTTTTTTATTTTGTTTTATTTTATTTTACTTTTAATTTATTTCATTTCATTTTAATTTTATTTTATTTTATCATTATTTTATTTTTAAAAAATTCATCTAAAAATTAAATTTTTTATTAAAATAAATTTTCTTTTATAAGAAATTGAAAAAAGAGAGTATTTGCTCAATATGTACAAGATTAGTCAATTTATTAAAAAATCTTCTAAATATTTATATATTGCTTATTTATCAATAATTTTCTAAATTTATATATTTGATTTCCATTTTATTTATTTTCCATATCCAAATTTAGTTTGTATTAAAAATAAATAATTAATTAAACTTAGAAATAATTGATTTTAACTAGACATAAAAAAATAAATGATATAATAAAATAAATTTAATAATCTTAAAGATGTAATTATTTATTTTTTAATTAATTACACTTTAATTTTATTTTTAATATTTAAAAAGTTTATAAACACTTCTCTTTATACTCATACTCATCTAGATATTGATCTATAGTAAATTACATTTATCATATTATTTTTATTTATTTTAATATTGCTATCAAGCTAATTTTTTTTCAATAAACCTTCTGATAGATATTATTATTTATTTATTCAAATTTATATTTATCTTTTTTTACTTATTTTTTATTTTCAAACTTTGATTAAATTATTTACTACTTTATTTTTATTTCACATTTTTTTTCTTCATTTTTCCTTCTAACTAGATAATATTTTCTTCAATATTTAAAAAGTCAAAGCTATATTGGTGATGAAGAGGTCTCATGCTTAAGTTCTGCATTAGCAAACTGCACAAATCTCTCAAATTTGACACTTAATCTAAGGTAAAAACAGCTTATTTATTTTGGATTGTAATATTTTATAATATCAAAATAAATTAAAACAAAAAATATTTTTATTTTGTTTTTTAATTCTAACCATGTTTTTTTAATTTTTATTTTCAACTTTTGCTTAAATTATTTACTAGTTTATTTTTAATTTATATTTTTACTCATTTTTCCTTCTCACTGGCTAATATTTTCTTAAATATTTCTAAAGTTAGAATAAAATTGGAGCAAATGGTTTCTCATGCTTAGGTTCTGCATTAGCAAAGTGCACTAATCTCTCAAATTTGGCACTTGATTTATGGTAAAAACAGTTTTTTGTATTGGATAATAATATTTTTTAATATTAAAATAAATTAATGCAAAAAAAATCTGTTTACTTAAATTATTTACTTTTTCATTTTGATTATGATTTTTTAATTAAATTATTTTTATTTTCAACCTTTGCTTAAATTATTTACGAGTTTATTCTTAATTCATATTTTTTATTCATTTTTCCTTCTAAATAGCTAAAATTTTTTAAAATATTTAAAAAGTAATAATGTAATTGATGATGAAGGCACATTATGTTTAGGTACTGCATTATCAATGTGTACTAATCTCTCAAATTTGAAACTTAATTTATGGTAAAAACTGCTTTTTTGTATTGGATTAAGATATTTTTAAATATCGAAAAAAATCAAAACAAAAATGTCATTTTACATGATTTATTTATTTTTTAACTCAAATTATGATTTTTTAATTAAATACTTTTCATTTTCATAATTTGCTTAAATTATTTACGAGTTTATTCTTAATTGACATTTTTTATTAACTTTTCCTTCTAATTAACTCTTTATTTAATTAGTTATAATTAAATTGGTGATGAAAGTACATCAGGTTTAGGTTCTGCATTAGCAAGTTGCAATAAACTCTCAAATTTGACACTTGATTTAAGGTAAAAACTGCTTATTTGTTTAGTATTGTGATATTATTAATATCAAAATAAATTAAAATAAAAACAATCTCTTTACTTGATTTATTTACTTTTTGATTCTGATTCTGTTTTTATAATATTTCGTTTTTAATATTTACTTAAATAAGTAATGAGTTTATTATTAATTCATATTTTTTATTCATTTTTCCTTCTAACTAATTAAATATTTAAAAAGTTATAATTAAATTGGTGATGAAGGTACATCAGGCTTAGGTTCTGCATTAGCAAATATGACAAATCTCTCAAATTTGACACTTGACCTATGGTAAAAACAACTTATTTTTTTTCTATTGTTATATTTTTTAATATCAAAACAAATTAAAAAAAAATCTTTTATTAGATTTATTTATTTATTTTTGATCCTTCATGTTTTTTAATTTTTCATTTTCAAACTTTGCTTAAATTATTTACTATTTATTCTTAATTCATATTTTTATTTATTTTTCCTTCTAACTGGCTAATATTTTCTTCAATATTTCAAAAGTTAAAATTTAATCGGAGTAAATGGTTCCTTAGGCTTAGGTTCTGCATTAGCAAACAGCACAAGTCTCTCAAATTTTGATCTTAATTTAAAGTAAGAACATATTATTTGTTTTTGATTTTGATATTTTTTAATATAAAAATTAATTAAAACAAATAAATCTTTTAACTTGATTTATTTAACTTCTTGATTTTGATTATATTTTTAATTAAAT
The DNA here is from genome assembly GCA_000231845.2 of Tetrahymena malaccensis 436. Taxonomy (NCBI): domain Eukaryota; phylum Ciliophora; class Oligohymenophorea; order Hymenostomatida; family Tetrahymenidae; genus Tetrahymena; species Tetrahymena malaccensis. Next base: position 8,460 of record JH720121.1, on the reverse strand, counting down.
CGTTTTTCATTTTCAACTTTTGCTAAAATTATTTAATAATGGATTCTTAATTCATATTTTTTATTTATTTTTCCTTCTAAATAACTAATATTTTCTTCAATATTTAAAAAGTTTTAATTAATTTGGTAATGAAGGTACATCAGGCTTAGGTGTTACTTTAGCAAAGTGCACTAATCTCTAAAATTTGACACTTAATTTATGGTAAAAACAGCTTTTTTATATAGGATTATGATATTTATTAAATATTAAAATAATTTAAAACAAAAAAAAAGTCTTTTTACTTAATTTATTTACTTTTTGATTCTAATTATTATTTTTTCATTAAATAATTTTCATTTTCAAATTTTGCTTAAATTATTTATGAGTTTATTCTTAATTCATATTTTTTATTCATTTTTCCTTCTAACTAATTTTCTTCAATATTTAAAAAGTGAAAATTATATTGAAGCTAATGGTGTCTCTGGCTTATGTGCATTAGAAAACTGCACTAATCTCTCAAATTTGACACTTGATCTACGGTAAAAACTTCTTGTTAGTTTTTAATTTTGATATTATTAATATAAAAATCAATTAAAATAAAACAATTTTTTTACTTTATTTATATACTTTTTGATTATGATTATGTTTTTTAATTTTCAACCTTTACTTAAATAAGTTATGAGTTTAATATTAATTCATATTTTTTATTCATTTTTACTACTAATTAAATAATATTTTCTTCAATATTCAAAAAGCGGTAATTTAATTGGTGAGGAAGGTGTCTCAGGTTTAGGTTCTGCATTAGCAAACTGTACTAATCTGTCAAAATTGACACTTGATCTAAGGTAAAAACAGCTAATTTGTATTTGATAATGATATTTTTTAATATCAAAATAAATTAAAAAACAAAAAATATTTTACTTGATTTATTTACTTTTTGATTCTGATCCTGTTTTTTTAATTTTTCATTTTCAAACTTTGCTTAAATTATTTACTAGTTTATTCTTAATTCATATATTTATTCATTTTTCCTTTTAAATGGCTAATATTTTCTTCAATATTTCAAAAGTGAAAATTAAATTGGAGCAAATGGTTCCTCACGCTTAGGTTCTGCATTAGCAAACAGCACAAGTATCTCAAATTTGGCACTTAATTTAAAGTAAGAACAGCTTATTTGCTTTTGAATGTGATATTTTTTAATATCAAAGTTAATTAAAACAAAAAAAATCTCTTTACTTGATTTATTTACTTTTTGATTCTGATTTTGCTTTTATAATATTTTATTTTTAACCATTACTTAAATAAGTTATGAGCTTATTATTAATTCATATTTTTTATTCATTTTTTCTTCTAACTAATTAAATATTTAAAAAGTTATAATTAAATTGGTGATGAAGGTACTTCAGGCTTAGGTTCTGCATTAACAAAGTGTACTAATCTCTCAAATTTGACACTAGATTTATGGTAATAATAGCTATTGTATTAAATTATGATATTTTTTAATATAAAAGCAAATTAAAACAAAATAAATATTTTTACTTGATTTATTTACTTTTTAATTCTTTATGATTTTTTAATTAAATAATTTTCCATTTTTAACATTTATTTAAATTATTTGTTACTTAATTCTTAATTCATATTTTTTATTCATTTTTCCTCATAATCAACTAATATTTTTTTTCAATATTTAAAAAGTTACAATTAAATTGGTGCAAAAGGTGCCTCAGGATTAGGTTCTGCATTAGCAAACTGCACTAATCTCTCAAATTTAACACTTGATTTAAGGTAAAAACAGTTTATTTATTCTGGATTGTGATATTTATTAATATAAAAATAAATTAAAAAAAAACAATCTTTTTAATTGATTTATTTACTTTTTGATCCTGATCTTTTTTTAATTTAATTTATTTTTCATTTTCAACTTTTGTTTAAATTATTTACGAGTTTATTCTTAATTCATATTTTTTATTCATTTTTTCTTCTAACTAACTAATCTTTTTCAATATTTAAAAAGTTAAAATTATATTGGAGTAATCGGTGCCTCAAGCTTAGGTTCTGCAGTAGCAAAGTGCACTAATCTCTCAATTTTGGCACTTAAATTACTGTAAAAATAGCTAATTTGTTTTGGATTGTGATATTTTTAAAACTCAAAATGAATTAAAACAAAAAAAATCTTTTTACTAGATTAATTTACTTTTTGATTCTGTTACTATGATAAAAATCACAAAAATAATTTATCAAAATTTTAATTTATTTTTTAATATCTATTAAAAGTTGGATTAATATTAATTTATCACACAAATTAATGATATTTAGAAAGTATCTTAAAGCTAAAAGATTAGTTGTTCAAAAAATAGATTTATGAAAAAACATTAGTGATAAAGTTAGATAGAATGGATAAATAGCAAATAATTTTCTATGTATAAAATAAATTTATTTATTTATCTTTATTTTTTATGTTTTTTTAACTAAAAATTAAATATAGAAGATAAATTTATAAGCAAATTTATTAAAATGTAGATTTATAAAAAAAATAAAAAATTTTTTTTATTTTTCTAAATTTATATTTTTGATTTCAATTTTATTTGTTTTCAGTATCCAAATTTATGTTATTTTTTAAAAAATA
>JH720120.1:132492-151204 GCA_000231845.2 Tetrahymena malaccensis 436 | reverse complement strand
CAAGTGTCAATTTTGAGAGATCTTTGCATTTTGCTAATCCAGAACCTAAGCCTGAGGCACCTTCGTCACCAATTTAATTTCTACTTTTTAAATATAGAAGAAAATTTTAGTTCGTTAACAGGAAAAATGAATAAAAAATATTAATTAAGAATAAACTAGTAAAAAATTTTAGCAAAGGCTGAAAATAAAAATGATTTAAATTAAAAAAGAATAATCAAAAAAGAAAATAAATAATGTAAAAAAGATTGTTTTTGTTTTAATTAATTTTTATATTTAAAACATAACAATCCAAAACATATAAGCTGCTTTTACTGTAAATAAAGTGTAAACTTTGAGAGATTAGTGCATTTTCCTAATGCAGAACCTAAGCCAGAGGTACCATTTGCACCAATTTAATTTTCACTTTTTAAATAGAGGAAAAAATATTATTTATTTAGAAGGAAAAATGAATAAAAATATTATTTAAAAATAAAAAAGTTTTTAATTTAAGCAATTATTGAAAATGAAAAATGTTTCAAATTAAAAAAAAGAAAATCAAAAAGTTAATAAATGTAGTAAAAAAGTATGTTTTTATTTTAATTCATTTTTATATTAAAAAATATCACAATTAAAAACAAATAAGCTGTTTTTACTTTAAATCAATTGTTAAATTTGAGAGATTAGTGCATTTAGCTAATCCAGAACCTAAGCCTAAGACACCTTCATCACCAATTATATTGGTACTTTTTTAAATAAGGAAAAAAAATATTAGTTAGTTAGAAGGAAAAACGAATAAAAAATAGGAATTAAGTAAATAATTTAAGCAACAATTGAAAATGAAAAATGATTTAAATTAAAAAAACATAATAAAAATCAAGTAAAAAGATTGTTTTAATTTTAATTCATTTGTATATTAAGAAATATAACTATCAAAAACAAATAAGCTTTTTTTACTTTAAATCAAGTGTTAAAACAATAATAAAAATTGAATTACTACATTATTAAATATATAAATCGATTATAAATATTATATAAATTAATTTTAAGTTGTATCTGAGTGCATTTTATATGTGCGAGTATTTCTATTCTATTCTATCAGCAATTTAATTTTAACTTTTTAAATATTGAAGAAAATATTAGTTAGTTAGAGGGAAAAATGAATAAAAAATATAAATTAAATAAATAATTTAAGCTACGATTGAAAATGAAAACTGATATAAATTAAAAAAACATAAAATAATATAAAAGAAAATATATTATATTTGTTTTAATTAATTTTTATATTTAAAATATAACACATCAAAACAAATAAGCTGTTTTTACCGTAAATCAAGTGTTAAATTTGATAGATTGGTGCAGTTTGCCAATGCTGAACTTAAGCCTGAAACACCATTTGCACCAATTTAATAGTAACTTTATAAATATTGAATAAAATATTTTAGTAATTAATTTAAGCAAGGTTTGAAAATGAAAAATTAGGTGTAAAAACATAAATATAAATTTGAAAATATAAATAAATAATAATATTTGAGAGAATATTTCTTGAAAAAAAATTTAACTTGATAACAATGATAAATAAAATAAATAATATTAATTTTTAAGAATTAAATTTACTTGAGATCAATATGGAGATGAGTATGAGTTTAAAGAAAAGAGTTTAAAAACTTTTTCAATGATAAAAATAAAATTAAAGAGCAATTAATTAAAAAATAAATATTTACATCTTCCAGCTTTTTAAAATATTTATTCTATTACATCATTTATTTTTTTGGTTTTTAATTAGAAACAATTTTTCTCAATTTAATTAATTATTTATTTTTTAATAAACATATGATAGGGAAAACAAAAAAAACTGAGATCAAATAAACAAATTTGAAAATTAATTATAAATAAGCGATATTTAAATATTTAGTAAATTTTTTAATAAACCTACTAATTTTGTATATATTGAACAAAGATTATCTTTTTTAAATTTCTTATATTAAGGAAAATTTTTTAATAAAAACTTAGTATTTGGATGATAAAATAATATTATGATCTTAATACATCTTTTGCAAATTATATATTTATATTTAAATTAATGATTAAATGAATTCTAAAAAATTTAATCAACAACTGAATTAAAATTTTTTTATTTATGCTAATATTGATAATGTTTAGTTTACATTTAACTAAGATAATAATATCATGCATTTAATAACTAAAAAAAAATAACAAATTTAGTAAAGGCTTATAATTTCATAATAAATAAATCATCTAATTAAGATTTATTAATATATAAATTCATAAAATAAAAGCTAAAGTGTTTAAATTCTTATACAGCACTTCCAGCTTTTAAAATTTCGTCAATGCTTTAAATTAATAATTTAAATTTTATATACAGAATTTCAAGTTTTGACCAAAAAATCATCAGTTTTAATCATTTTTTAATAACTACTGCAATTTTTCATTTTTTAATATGAAAAAAAAATTAAATTTTTGATTCTGAAATATAAATTAAGGTAAAAAAAAATTATATAAAGGCAATTAAATATGTCAGTATATATATTTGAAAATTTACATAACAGTTTTTAGAAGGAAAAAAATCTTACAAATAAAAAAATATAAATATTACTACATATATCTATTTTTATTTTCCAGCATAAAATAGATTAATCAGAATTCAAAAACTGATAAATCAATCACTGAATGCATATAATAAAGGTCTCGCTCCCATAAATTTTAGAAAGGTATTGGTTTACACTTTATGTATTACTTTTTTACAAGCATAATACATTAATATACATATTCCAATGCCAAAAAATAGTTCTATGAGGGCAAAAGTAATAAAGTAAGAGATAATCCATTTATTAGAATCTTCAGGATCTTGGCCAGATATTGCAACAAGAATGCTATAGTAGCAAAATGAGCAAAATGAAAATGAGATAATTAATCCTAATTTCAACAATTTCTAATTTTTTATTATGATTTAAATAAGTGTACTTATAATCTAAAGAATTATCGTTGTTGCTAAACTAAGAAATATTATCTGGACTATGCTTAAGTTCTTTCCAAATAAGGCATTCAATGTTAAAATCCACACTACTTTATTATAATATATAAGAAATCTAAGCAATCTGGATTACTTTTGATTATAAATTATAAATATTTGAAATAGGTGATGGAAAGCTAATATGGATATGAAAAATTTTTCCTTATTTAGGTATTCAACTAATTTTAGCCTAGATACATTCTCTTTTTCTATTTCTTTTTGTTTTTTTTCCTTTTTCAGGTTTTGTTTTTTTTATTCTTCAAGCTATTTTTTCTTTTATTTTGCTTCTTTTTTTTCTTTGATTTCCTGCTTTTTTCTCTTCTTTTCTAATTCTTTTTCATATTTTTTGGCATCTTTTGATAGTATTTACAAATTATTTTGTTGCTATTTTTAATCTTAAATCTATTTTTCTAATTAAGTATTTTAATCATTTTTATCAGGAGTGTTTTCAATTGTTATTTATATTACAGAATTTTGTTAAATATCTACTGAATGTCTATCTTTATTTAATGGAGATTAAGGAAATTTAAACGGTATTTCATCAACCATAAATCCTGTGTTAATTTAGTTATTATTAATTTCATCTCCTAAGAATATCCCTTAACTATTTGTTATTTAATCATTTTTTATATTTGATATTTAATCATATTTTTAATTTTAAGCTATCTCTGTTTTATTTTGAGTCTCACTTCTTTTAATTAGCATATCGTAGATTGTTACAATTTTGTTATTTGTTATTGACTAACTTTCTTTTAGTAAATTTTCATCAAAATTGTAGCTTAATCTCATTTCTTTTTCGCCTTTTGATTCAATGTTTTGTTCTTTTTTTTCATAATTTTCCTACTAAAATTCTTACAAATCAAGTGGATGTTTGTTTCTTGATAAAGTATTTTAAAATACACTTTCTTTTTGATTAAATATGCTGCTTTATTTTTAATTAAGTTTTATTAGACTACCTTATTAATTACTTTAATCTCTTTAAGTAGTTTGATATCCATTTCCTTCTTCATTTTCTTGTGAATACATTTTATTAAAAACATTTCTATCTGTTAAAATTTGCTATGTTTCTAATTATTGCTATTTGCTTTCTGTGTTAAACAATATTTTTTCTACCTACTCTTCATTTTAATTAATGTATTCACTTGCTTTTTTCATTTATATCTCCAAAAACACAGATATTTTTTTTTTAATGTTTTTCTTTTGGCTTATTGCTTATTCCTCATCAGTTGTTGCTACTGAGTTTTGAATATTTAAAATTGAGTTAATTGTTGATTTATCTGATTTATCCAGCTTATGTGAAACACAAAGTAGAAGCAAATAAGCTATATTTAAGCCTATCATGGTCCATATAGACATATACTCATACCAGTTTTTCAACTAAGAAATTCTCTCTTAGCCATCTTCACTAAAAACTAATTAAACATTTTAATTTTCAAGTAATTGAGTAATATCAGCTATTATGGAAGTCACATCAGGAGTTTGGCAAATACATTTTATGTTTTATTTGTTATTTATTACTTAAATTTAAGTTTAACAGCTATTATGAACCCAACGCCCTGATGATGAACGTTAAATACATTAAAGTTTTTCTTCAGGTGATATTGTTCCAAAATCTAAAGTAAAGTTACTGGTGACATTTACAGGTTAAGATTGTAATTATCTTAGACGATTAGATGTTTGATTTTATACGTCATTAGAGTAAACGCAGGGTATTTTAATTGGATAAGTTCGCTTAAGCAATTCTTAAACAGTTGAATTAACTTTTGATAAATATTGCTAATTTATTTGAGGTAATTCATCTCTATATAAGTAAGTGCTGTTCTGCCATGTAGAAATAGTAACATATAAATTATAGCTTGAAGAAGAAAATGGGTCTAAAGTTTGAGCTATTTAGGTGTAGTAGTTATTATAAAACATTAATAAATCATTGTTTTCTATACGGAGGCTAGCCTAGGGAGTGGGAAAATCTATTGGAGATTAATTTGTACTGAGCAAGTATAAAAACCCATTCATTATTAAATTAGTGAATTAAACAGTATCAGAGTCATTAATGATTTGTAAGTTCTTATTAAGTTTAACCAGCATCATATAAGTGTTTGCTATATCTAATAAACTCTGTCTAAAATAGTTAATTTGATATGTTGTTAATGAAAAAAATATCTACTGGATTTTATTATGCAATTATTGTATTCTAGTTTTAGAGTATTAGATTAGCTGTGAAAATAATTAAGAATTTGTATCTATTTTAAGTTATGAAGACATCAGTCTAAAGATAATTTGATTCGAAAGAATATAACTATCGTCGAATTACTAATTCCACTAACTTTACATCAGTCTTTCTAATATCTGTATTTTAACTTGATTGGCTTACTGAGGTGAATTACTTGTAACCTCATACTACTCAACAACTGCAATAATTGTTTAGTATGTAAAAATTTCATTTATAAATTAATTTTAAGTTTAATAAGACTAAGCTGCAGTCATCTAGGTTTAAATAAAATCTAAATACTGTTATTCATTTAAATTATTGTTATTTATTACAACAGTTTATGTTACATTTGTATATTAGTATGTGCTAGGATCAAATAAAACTCCAATTACAACAATATTTCCTGCAGGTAAAAATGAACTTATAGACTAGACAGCAGATTAAGCTGAAAGCATTTTCCTTTTTGGTTGTAAAGGAAATTGTATTTCTTACTAAAATTCAGTGATATTGTTGTAGTAGAAAAATTGGTATAATTTTTGGTTATCAGTAGGATTAAATGCAATAGTGATTTTATCTTGAAAGGATACGTATGGCTATTAATCTAATTATTTTATATATAAAAACATTTTTTAATAACTATCTTGGATATTTTATCATTCATTATTTTTTAATTAAATTAAGCCAATTTTATTAGTTAAACTAATTAAAAAACTTTTTTTTTATTATTTTTAGCAAAATTTAGAGTAGATATATTGTAGTTTGAAAACTATAAAATAAAATGTTTGATTTGTTTAATAAATTTTATTTAAATAAAATCTTAATTACTTATATTTAAAGAAATTTAGGTAGGAGGTGCTCTGACGTATATTACTGATGGTTGATTACCACTTGGTATTGGAATGCTTTATTGCAAAATTTAATCATATATTTAATACTATAAACTGACAGATACAGTTTATGTAAAATCTGGAGTTGGAAAGTAGTCTTCCAAGATAAAGGAAAACTAATTTGAAATTTATACTAGACTGTGCTAAACGCTGTTATAACCTAATGTAATTGTAAACTATGCAAACACTATCCTGTAGGGAAAATCTGTATGAAGTTGTATATTTACATATACCACATCTTGTAAATTAACCTGCACAATTTTAATTGGAGATGGTATTATTCCCTATACCAATGCATATGGATATGACTATCCTGTATCTATTTAAAAAGTTGCATATTGTTTACTAAAAGGGAAATTTTAGCTCATTAGTTAATAATATACTGTATATTGAGTATTTAAAGGTAAAGAATACTTGCTAATTTCAACAATGTTGCTACCATTTTGAGTTAATTTCAAAGGTTTATTTAATTTATCCACACATGCATTTCCTTTTGAATCTAAGCAAAACCAATATTAAATGTAGTAATAAGGGTTAAAATACTTAGATTAAGCTAGCTAAAACTAACTTATATCCTAACTTATTTGTATGTCAGAGGTAGGATTTAACTTAGTTAAAACAACAGGTGTATAAGAAGTTGTTCCGATAAATTAATAAGGGAGGCTAAAGACTGTAAAATCTCCCCTAGCCCTTATAATTCCTGTATTATCATATATTCTGTACTAATATTAATTAAAAAATAAGTTAATAGTGAAACTTAAGATAAAATATTTTTAAAATATCCTAGCAAAAATGTAAAGTTTTTAAGAAGATCAAATAAAATATTTCTTTCTTTATTTCTTCTATAAAAAACTTTAAATATTTTATTTAATAGAGATAATTTAAAATACAAAAAATGTTTTTTTTTTGAAATATTTAAAATTATGAAATTACTTTATTTTTTATATTTTATTTTTCTCACTAATTAACCTAAAAAAGTTTTTTAATAAATATATTTTTAAAATTTAGAAATAGGTTTTATGTTTTTTTATAGGATATATATTTATAAAGATTTATAATAAATAAATATTAAAAAATGAGAAATATGGAGAATAAATCTATGTTAAATTAAAAAAATAATTACCAATAGATAGATAATTGATGACTATTTAACTGAATAGGAAGGAATAGTGATGGCGTATTATGTAGTAAAGGAATTGCATTGAATTATTTGATTTTACATTATTTGAGGATAAAAGCTAACACTAATTTAATAATTAGAAATCTATGGGAAATTTTATAAAGTAATGCTTGTTGAAAAATCTTAATTAGAAAGTTAAGTATTCCCAGCACTATTAGGAAGATCAATTGAGTAAGGTGTTGTAGGTAGTGATGAAGATATTTAAACAGTAGTAGTGTGAACTGTTGTAATTTTAAGTTTGGAAAGAGAGCATTGTGCTGAAATAGTTATAGTATCTTGGATTTATGGATCTGAGTTGAATAAAATTTGGTAGCCTTTTGTTCCAAAAACCTGACTTGCTAGCTAAATATTTGAATATTTCGAGGGACTAATTATGGTTACAGAATCAAGAGAAATGGATTAATACATAGATTGATCTATAAAATAGACAGTTGCTACTACTTAATTGTTGCTTGAATATTGATAAACATAATTATTAAGTCTAAAAGAACATAATTTAGCTCTGGTGTTTTACTAAACACCTACTTAAGATTCTTTCTGATATAATTAAGTTGCTGCTATTGTATTTTAATTGATATTTACAAATATATTCGCTAGTATAAACGTAGGCTAAACGAAGCTGTATACAGAGGTTACAACAGTTGCTATTTTAATAATGAAAGTAAATTACTAAATATTCTTAATCAATAAATTTTAAATAATGAATTACACATGTAAATTATAAACTCATTTCTTTTTAAAGGATCAATCTAGCAAGTAGGATACATGTATCCAACGAGATAATCTTTAGTATACATGTCTAAAGTTACCTTATCAATTATTGATTAACAATTTTATTAACTTCCTACTATCGCTTAATCGAATGTTATTCCATTTAAGCTAATCATTTAGTTAAATACAACTGTATATGACCTATAATCACTGTTGAATCTTGTATAGTATATCAGGTTTCCTGTACTTTAATTTTCGCAACCTATTATAAATTTAAAAATATGTTTCTATAAGTTTTGGCTAATTTAATTCTACCTTCTACATTAGGGATATTACAATCGCAATTGGTAGTTTATTAGTTATAGGTATAAATAGAATAGCAAGTCTAGCAATCGTTAGCTGTTGTGCATTGCATGCATCCAGGCTTACATTGACTGCATGATCCTTAATTTTCAAAATACCCTGCTTAGCAGCTGCAGTCAGGAAACACTCTTAAATCGCCACATTAAATGCAAGAGCCATCATCATCACATATATTACAATTTTTTTGACAATTTGAAAGCTATCTAGGCTACTTATTTAATTTTGCTACATGCAAGTCATCGCTTTGAGCTAATAGATGAATAGTAAATGTAAGAATGACAAATACTTGATTTAAAGCAATCATATTTAAGAAATCTATTTTTTTTTTTTATGGCCTCTAGCTATTTATATTACTTTTGTTCTTTCAATCAAAAATTAAAAAGAATTAATATTATATCTCAAAAAGTATATTTAATATTAGAGGTAAATTTTAATGTTACATATGTAAACATTTTTGGATATTTAACAATAGTGCTCTCAAAGAAGGTATTGTCTTAAAATACCGCTTATCCCTGAATTCTTAGATTACATTTTAAAAATTATATTAAAAAGTGAACAAAAATTTTAAGTTCTCAAAAAAAAATATTTATAAATTATTAAATTAATTATACATATATTTTTTATGCTATATAATAAATCATTTTATGTTAGTGTTTTATAAATTGGTTTCATTTATTTTAATAATTTAATATTATTTTTTTAGCTAGGCAATACTATTACTATTTATTAAATAACAAAAAATATTTAGAAGAATAGAAAACAAAAATATTAGGTAAGACTCTTTTTTAGCCTTAATTTCAAATTAATAGGTTTCTTAATTAATGTTGGTGTTATCGAAAAATTAATTTAAACTGAAATTAATTTCTTATTTGCGGAGAAACAATAAATAATGTAATCACTTGCCATAAAATATGTAAAAACTATCAGAGCTCAAACTAAAGAATATACTATTATCAAAAAGATATTTAATTTAAAATATGTTAGAATTAACATTCTTTTATTTTTATTTAATTATATTATCTTTTAGTAAATATATAAACATGAAAGAATCCATGATAAATTTGAAAGCAAATAACTTTAGATTTCTTTAAAATATGAATATCATTATTAAGAATCATTATAAATTTTATAAAGTTTTTAATAGATGATTTATATTTATAATTTAATGAAGTCATTTCTAAAAAATATGAAGTTTAGAAATAAGTTAATTGATATTTTGTGATTTAATTGTATAAAATAATTATTATATTTATTTCGTAAGCTTCAGAAATCTAACAAATTCGTGTATAAATTCTTCTAAAAGATATTTATTTAATGAATTATTTGAGATATTTAGGATATTACATTTCTTACTTAAATAAGAGTAACTTGGATTTAATGTTATCGAAAAATCAAATAATAAAATGAAGATTTTAATTTATTTTTAATAAGCTAATACTTTCTTTACCTAAATAGTTATTTAAAAATATATAAATAGATATAATTACGCTTTGTTAATATTTCAACATTTTTAAAATATTACTAAAAATATTTCATTTTAATAAAAAATAACTCGCAAAATTTACAATATAAAGGATTGCGGATTAACAGTTATCCTACGGTATATATATATTTAAGAAACAAATTATAATCTATTAATTGGCAGTTACTTCGATTAAATGAAGAGCTTCAGGGCATGGGTGTCCGTCTTATCATATCAAGACCTTAAATCTAGGAAAATTTGTCTTGATTTTTATCATCTATCTCTCATTTTTTTAATCCATACATCAAATTTATTACCTATTGTTTATATATTAAAATAAGGCCTGTCTATGAAAGGTTAAATGGACAACATAATTCCTCATATTTCTTGATTTTAAATCATTTTAATTAATTAAAATATTTGGTTTTTTGAATTTTATAATGTAAGCTTTTTACTATACTTTTAATCATAAAACCTATTTATTTAACCTGGGTTCTAAAGACAGAAAGTTTTTTTTTAAATTAAATTATTATTATTATTTGCATATGATACATACAATTAATTATCTTTACCATCTTTATTTTTCTAAATTATTTAATTTTTCATTTTAAATTAAAATTAAATTTGTTAAAATATAAAATATTTTTTTCTATTTTGAATAAAAATGAAGAAGATAAATTCATATAAAGATAAATTATGTTTTTATTATATTTAAATATGTTTGTGTGTTCTAAATATTATAAAGTTCTTATTTTTTTGAAAAGAAATAATAAATCATAATTTAATCTTTTTATGTTTAAAAGTGGATTTTCCATGATTTGTGATAAACTAAATAACATACACATTAAATTACGCTTAACTGGTTGTTCTATTATGTGTCTTATTTGAAATAAAAGCATCATATTTTATTATTTGAATTAAATTCAAATTTAAAAAAGACTTATTTAATTGAATAATTTTAAGAAAAAAACCCATTCTAATTTTTTATCAAAAATAATCTCTGTTTCAATTTAACGACAAATCATTTATTTACTTTTTATAATTTATCATAAGAAATTATTAATTCCAAATATTGTAAGGAAAATTTAATTCTTTCTGGAAAGAATCTAATTAATTAATTTATTATATTTTTTTCAATAAAAATACACTGAATTAAAAATCAATTATTTATTAGATACAATTAATTAATTATTAATAATCTATATTTCAAAAATAGTAAGGAAGATTTTATTTGTTCCAAGAAAAATCTAACTAATTTGGTTTTTAATAGTCTTTTTTTGTTGATTTTTTAATATATAAAATGAATTAGAAATATCAATTAAACTTAAAAATAAATACCGACAAACATATTATATAATACATTCAGTCAATTTATTTTTACATTTATTTATTAAATCAGAATAACAAAGCAAGAATGATGGCGGCAGAAGCGATAAGGAGCTTAGCACTGCTCTTAGCAACACAAGCAGTAGCACCAGTGTTAGCAACAATGTTAGCGGGGGTAGCACCTGTGTTGCAAGAAGCACAAGCATTGTTACTTACAGAAGCACTAGCAGCAGTTAATGATGAGCAATCTGTAATAACACATCCAGATCCTGATACTGTCCAGTTATTAGCAACAGCACCAGATTTACCACAACTTGTATCATTGCAAGCACTGCTGGCTTAACAGCTAATGACAGTTGTACCTGCAGCAGCAAGAGAAACTGCAACAAGGCAGAATAAAGCTAAGATGACCTTGGAGTTCATTGTTTTTTTTAAGAGTTTTTGATTATTTTTGTATAATTTAATTTTTATTTGATTTAAAATTCTTTATAATTTGTAGGTTTGAGTACCATAATTTAAAGGAACTTATTCTAATAATCTTTTCTTAATTTATACGTAATTAATGTAGATTTTACTATTGTTTATGATAAATAATTTTAAAGTCTATAAATTTTTTCTTCCTAATTAGTCATCAGGTTATTATCATTTTATTAGATAGAAGCTGATAATTAAATTTTTGATAAAATATGATATTTAAAAAGCTTAAATGGGATAGACAACTTACAAATTAAAATTAGATAAAACCATTTTTATTCTAATTTTTTTTGAGTAAAATAATTTAGCAAAGCTATTATTGTATTTTCCAAGTCAATCTAAGCAAATATTTATAATTATTTTAAAAACCTATCACATAAATTGCAGCAAATATCTTAAATTGATAAGAAAAAGAAAAATTTAAATTTTGATAACACCAGGCAAGTTCCTTATTACTACCTTATATATGAATTTAATTTGATTTTGATATCAGTGACAATAATTTAAAATTTACAATTTAAAATGACAGAATTTATCAATACATAAATAAGTTTTACGCTTAATTTCCTCATATAATTAATTGTAAACCCCAGCAAATAATTTTACAACTTTACTAATAATTCATATCCTAAAATTAAAAACTCCATAAATCAATCATGAAAATCTAAAGAAATAAATTTTGTTTCTGAATAACTTGCAAAAGTGAAAAATAGTTAAATGTTTTTTTCCGCATTAGCATAAATATTTTTAAAATAGTTAACTCATTTATTGATTTAGTAAATTGCATCTATGATTTAGTCCTAATTAGCTAATATGTGAATTTGAAAACAAAACATTTATTTTTTACACTGGAATCTTCTTTCTTTTCAAAAAAAATAATGAAGAGTATTATCTACTAATAATGCAAGTAAACTAACATCCAAATTTTAAATAGCTGAAAAAATAAAATCATTCTAGAATTTCTTTATGAATTTATATTTATTGAAATTTAAACACAAAAAAGCCTATCTTACAAAATTTATGACATACTTAACTCTTTTATTAATTTAGTAAAGTCTACAATTTATTTCTAATATTGTTGTGAATTTGAAAGCAAATTATTTATTTTTTACCTGTGAATCTTCTATCTTTTCAAAAAAAGTAATGAAGAGTATTATCTGGCTAATAATACAAATACAAACATTTAAATTTTAAAAAACTGTAAAAATAAAATTATTCTAGAATTTTTATTACTTTATATTTAATTTTAATAAAAAGGCAAATAAGTTTATCAATCCATTTAATTTATAATTATATTTTCAATCATATTTTATTTAAAATTATAACTTTATAAAAAAAGATTTTTTTCACCCAAGATATATTGAATATCTTAATAAAATTTATTTGTAAAATTAATTAACTATTAAATTATGAATAAAATTACAAAAAATATATCTTTGATTATTCAATTTCATTTAAATTAATCAATCATTTGAGTTACTCAATTCTAAATTGTGAAAAATTCCTTCTATTAATTGCCATTTTAATGTCTTCATTATTTTACTAGTTTTATCGTTTATAAAATGTAAAAATAAAAATGTAAGAAATAAAAATATTTTTGAACATATAGAAAAAATTAAAGAAGTATTGAAAAAATGACCATTTAAATATTTAGATAATATCTAATAAAATCAATAAAAGTTTTATTCTAATAAATCGAATTTAAGCATACTAAATTTTGGATATTATAATCAATCCAAGAAAATATAAATTTTGAGAATATCTTTTCTTCATTTATTTTAGTTTTGACATATTAATCATTTGCTTCGATTTATTTTAGCCTTATTTTCTCTCTATTTTTCATACAATTTTTAATTAAGGATTATTGTGTTTTCTTCAAATGAAAGTCATAATTACGATTAATTTAATCTGCTTCTGATATAAGTAATTGATCCTATTTAATTATTTTTTTTACCACAAAAAGTTAATTATTATTAAATCTTTAGAATGTAATCGCTTTTATCTCATTTTTGTATTATTATTATTATCAAGCGATTTTAATTATTCTTTTATTTTTTGTACAAAATTTACATAAGAAAATTTCTGGTGATCAAAATTTAACATATTAAATAGCAGCAGCTCTCTAAAGTTTTGAAATTTTTTAATATTAAAATATGGTATGCTAATATACATGTAAAAGATGCTGCTATTAAAATGATATTAAGGGTTTTTAATTTAGCTGAAAAAATAATAGCTATAATTTATATTTTAAGATGTTTAAACTATGATTATTTTAGCAATTAAAATTATTTATTATCTTGCTGGATAAAAAAGCTTTCAATTTTCATCATACAAAATTAAATGCGGCGATTCTGTGTGTTAAGAAATAGAAATTTAAAATAATATTTAAACTTTAAGTTAAATTAATAAGCAAATTAAATTTATTTAAAATGTTTTATTTATGAAAATTCTTCATATTAATTTTGCAATATTTGGATTGAAGCTATTTATTTTGTCTTAAAATTCATTTTTACTATCAAAAAAACAAACAGGCTAGCTAAAATTTGTTGATTTTGAAAAAAATTCTTTACAAAGTTAAATTCTCAGATATATTTTTAAATGTGTTTGCTAAATAATTTATCACTTAATTATTGAATTTCATTTACAAACATTGAATTTAATTGTAAAAATTTCATTCATATTAATTATTTGGGACGGCGCTAAGTGAATACTTATTATCAATTGCTTCTTAATACTAATCAAATAGAAATGATATCACATGCTATATATTTTCTACATTCTCTTTTATCTGTTCATACTGGTTTCTTAGTTACATAAAGTTAAAAAAAAAGAGGTACAATTATTAACTTCCAAATTAAATAACTCTTAATTTAATGAAACCTTAGTAATTTGCTGATGAAAAAAAAATTGATTAAATAAAATAAAATATTCCAACGCATTTTTTAGATAATTTATGTAGACGATAACAATTACTATTTTAATATGAATTATTATTTTTAAAATAATTAATATTTTTTAATTAGCTTAAAATTTAAAATTACTTTACTTTTAGAATATCGTTTTAAGTGTATAAAGAAATTCAGAATGATTTTTTTGCTATTTTTATTATTAGATAACTAAAATTTTTATGAGATTAATTATAAAAATTAATATAAATTCCAATTAAACAGAATTTTTACTTAGATAGAAATAACTAAAATGTGTAAAAATAAAATTTAAATTAAAATATTTTACTTTTTTAAAGATTAAAAAATTTAATAAAAAAATATTCAATTATAACTTATGTATGATAATTTGTTATTAATTATAAAAAACTTCTAAAAATGTTTTAACCAATTTATTTATAAGTCAAAACTAAAAAGTTGTAAAATATTTTCTTCAGAAATTTCAATAAAAAATTATCTAAATAATATTGTTTTTTATTTTTAGGAAAATTTAAGAGAGAAGGTAAAAAAATACTTTAAATTAGAATTAAATTACAAAAATAAAAAATAATTTTCTCAAAGAATAGGATATCAAGACCTTTTTCAATATTTTAATATTTGTTTTAATATCAAATTAGCATTTTATTTTATATAATAAAATCAATTTCAAACATTTTGTTAATAAAACTCAGTGTTAAATTTTACAATCGAGATTAATTTTAAAAAACATTATTATTGTTTTATTGTTAATTTGTATATTATTTTTATCCTGATCTAAAAAATTGAGCTACTTTTATAAAAAAAACATATAAATGTAATAATATTTGTTTAAAATAATCTAAAAAAATTTGAGGTTTATTAAAAACAAATATTTTCATTAATATATCTTTGGAATTAACAATTCTTTCTGAATAAAAATAGATCATTTTTTAAGATAATAGATTTAAAAAATATTTATTTAATTACTTATTTTTCACGTTTAGAAGTTTAATACTTTTACTTCTATCGTGAATTGTATAATTATGTGTATATTAGTAAAGGATAATTTGTAAGGTGTAAAATTAAATTTCTGTATACTATATAATAGTACTATTAAGAGATAAATTAGAAATTAATAAATATTTTGATTTCTAAATTTGAATAATTAAAAAAAAACGTTTATGGATACCTATAAAACAAAATATGTCAATTTAAATTACTGTTTCAATGTTTTTTTTTTAATTCTTGTTTATTAAAATATACTTTCATTTATAATTTGTTTATTTGTGTTTAGTATAAAAAATGATGGAATAATAATATATGGATATTTGCTTATCACCTAAATAAAACAAACAAAAACCAAAAACAATAAAAAATTCATTGATTATCTTATCATTTATGCAGGTGAAAGTTTAATATTTTTCTAATATTAATCAAAATTTTATGATTGGAAATTAATAAAGAAAAAATGAAATCAACAACTAATTTGTAAAACCCTTTTATTTATATAACGATGAAATTAATATTTGATTTTTTAAAATATTAAAATAATGCAATATTATATATATATATATATATATATATAATTGAATCCTAAGATTCTAAGTGAATAAAGACATATATAGTGAACGACGTTCACTTTAATGAAAAAAAATTAAACCTTAACTAATAAGTTTTTAAACTGAGTACGTTCGCTTTATTTTGATTATTTATTTTGTTTATTTAAAATAATCATTTTAAAAACATAACTTCACTTCTTACAAAAAATAAATTTTAATTTTAATAAAAATAAAATACTTAATGGAAATAGCTATATTTGTTCCAAGAAAAATCTAATTGATCAGATTTTTAATAGTCTTTTTTTGTTGATTTTTTCACATATAAAATGAATTAGAAATATCAATTAAACTTAAAAATAAATACCAACAAACATATTATATAATTTACATTTCATCAAAATTATATTTTTAATACATTCAGTCAATTTATTTTTACATCTATCAATTAAATCAGAATAATAAAGCAAGAATGATTGCAGCAGAAGCGATAAGGAGCTTAGCACTAGTCTTAACAACACAAGCAGATTTATCAGAATTAGCAACAATTGTAGCGGGGTTAGCACTGGTGTTGCAAGAAGCACAAGCATTGTCAGATACAACAGCACCATTAGCAATTAATGATGCACAATCTGTAACAACACATTTATCTCCTGATGCTTACCAGTTATCAGTAGCAGCACCAGATCTACCACAACCTGCATCATTGCAGACAGTACCGGTTGTTTAACAGCTAATGGTAGTTGTACCTGCAGCAGCAAGAGAAACTGCAACAAGGCAGAATAAAGCTAAGATGACCTTGGAGTTCATTGTTTTTTTTAGTTGCTTTTGATTATTTTGTATAATTTAATTTTTATTTGATTTGAAATTCATTATAATTTTCAGGTTTGAGTTCCATAATTTAAAGGAACTTATTGAAATAAACTTTTATTAATTTATACGTAATTGATGTTGATTTTACAATGGTTTGTGATAAATATTTTTAAAGTCTATAAATTTTTTTTACCTGGTTAGTCATCAGGTTATTATCATTTTATTAGATAGAAGCTGATAATTTAATTTTTGATAAAATATGAGATTTAAAAAGTTTAAATGAGATAGACAACTTACAAATTAAAATTAGATAAAACCAATTTTATTTTTATTTCTTTTAGAGTATTAAATTAAATAATTTAGTAAAGCTATTATTATATTTTCTGAGTCAATAAAAGAAAAAATTTATAAATATTGAGGAAACCTATGATATAAAAAGAGGGAAATATCTTAAATTGATAAGAAAAAGAAAAATTAAAATTTTGATAGCACCAAGCAAGTTCTTTATTACTACCTTATTTATGAGTTTAATTTGCTTTTGATATCAGTGATAACAATTCAAAATTTATAATTTAAAATGACAGTATTTATCAATACATAAATAAGTATTACGCTTAATTTCCTCATATAATTATTTGGAAACCCAGCAAATAATTTAATAAAATCACTAATAACAAATATCCAAAAATTACTATTTCCATAAATCAATCATGGAAATGTAAATAAATAAATTCTATTTCTGAATAAATAAAAAAGTGAAAAATAGTTAATTATTTTTTTTCGCATCAGCATATAAAATTTCAAAAATATTTATTATTGATTTAGTAAATTGCGTCTATGATTTAGTTCTAATTAGCTAATACTGTGAATTAGAAAGCAAAAAATTTATTTTACACCTAAAAATCTTCTATCTTTTTAAAAAAAGTAATAAAAAGTATTATCTAAAAAAATACAAAGACAAACATTACAATTTTATAAAACTGTAAATATAAAATAATTCTAGAATTTCTTTAAGAATTTATATTTATTCAAATTTAAACACAAATAAACTTATCTTATAAAATTTATAAAATTATTAGCTCTTTTATTCATTTATTAAAGTCTGCGATTTAGTTCTAATGAGATATATCTGTGAATTTTCTAACAAAATATTTACTTATTGTATCTTCTTTCTTTTCAAAAAAGTATTATTATCTGGCTAGTAATACAAATAAAAACATTCAAATTTTATAAAATAGGAAAAATAAAATAATTCTAGAATTTCTCAAAGAATTTATATTTATTGAGATATAAACATAAATAAGCCTATCTTATTAAATTTACAAAATAGTTAGCTCTTTTATTCATTTAATAAAGTCTATATTTTAGTTCTAATTAGCTATTACTGTGAATTTTCAAACAAAATATTTACTTATTGTATCTTCTTTCATTTCTAAAAAGTAATATTATCTGGCTAGTCAGTAATACATACAAACATTCAAATTTTATAAAACTAGAAATATAAAATAATACATAATCTTTATAAATTTATTTTTAATTTCAAATTAAACACAAATAAGCCTATCTTGTAAAATTTATAAAATAGTTAGCTCTTTTATTCATTTAGTAATGTCTATGATTTAGTTCTAATTAGCTATTACTGTGAATTTTCTAAAAAATTATTAATTCATTGATCTTCTTTCTTTTCAAAAAAGTAATATTATCTGGATAGTAGTAATACTAATACAAACATTCAAATTTTATAAAACTGTTAAAAATAAAAGAATTCTAGAATTTCTTTAAGAATTTATATTTATTCAAATTTAAATACAAATAAGC
>JH720120.1:94429-132300 GCA_000231845.2 Tetrahymena malaccensis 436 | reverse complement strand
AACATTCAAATTTTATAAAACTGTTAAAAATAAAAGAATTCTAGAATTTCTTTAAGAATTTATATTTATTCAAATTTAAATACAAATAAGCCTATCTTATAAAATTATTAAAATAGTTAGCTCTTTTATTCATTTAGTAAAGTCTATGATTTAGTTCTAATTAAAGAAAAAATTTTTAGACCCAAACGGATATTGAATATCAAAATAAAATTTATTTGCAAAATTAATTACAAGTTAGATTTTGAATAACATTACAAAAAATATATCTTTGATTATTCGATTTCATTTAAATTAAATAAATTGAATTAAAAATTTTTGCTTACTAGTTAATTGTACTTTATTCTTATCTTGATCTTTAAAATTGAGCTATTTTTATAAAATAAAAACATATAAATGTAATAATTAATTTTTCTTTTAAATAATCTAAAAAATTTTGATGTCTATTAAAAATAAATATTTTCATTCAAATAAACAATTTTTTCAGAATAAAAAATAGATTAATTTTTAAGATAATAGATTTTAAAATTATTTATTTAATAGCTCCTCACATTTAAATTCTTAATACTTTTATTTGTATTGTAAATTGTATAGTTATATGTATTTTAGTAAAGAATACTTTTTAAGGTGTAAAATTTAATTAATGTATTATATTATTTCTATTTATAGATAAATATTTTGGAGAAAAGATCATGCTAAATTCTAATAAATTAAAAAATAATTTTTATGAAAACCATAAAAAAATAAGATATCACAATTTAAATTTCTGTTACAAAAATTTATTTTTAATTCTGTTTTTTCAGTATTCTTTCATTTATAATTTGTTTATTTGAATTTAGAATAAAAAATGATGGAATAATTATATATGGATATTCGCTTATCACTCAAATAAAGCAAACAAACCCAAAGCAATAAAAAATTCATAGATTATCTTATCTTTTAAATAGGTGAACATTAATAGTTTTTGTCTACTTTGAATCAAAATTTTATGATCGGAAATTAATAAGTTAAGAATGAAACAAATTAATTTCTAAAACCCTTTTATTGATTTAATGATATAATTGATATTTGATTTCAATAAATAAATATTAATAATTCAATATTTCTTACTTTATTAATAATTTTTAACATTAATTAAATAATTAAATTTTTGATCAGAAACAGACAGAATCAAATTATATGCTTTTCTTCATTCATTATTGCATATTTTCTCTTATGTCTTTATACCAGGCAGGTTCCCTGATAAGACTTTACAACATAATAATTTAAATAAATATTGTAATATGATATAATTCTAATATCAACAAAGACTTCTATTAATTTTTTAAAATGTTCTTTTATTTGACTATTTCAGATTCCAGGCTTTCAATAACTAACTCACTGGTAAGACTTTCAATAAATTTACATAATAAAAATACTAATGATCTATTTATTATTTAAATGGTGGGATTAATAAAGACTATTTGCCTATTAATTTTTTTCCCTTATTTGGCTAATCTATACTCACTGATAACTCACCGATAAGACTTTGCAACATAATTTACCAAATAAAATTAGCGATATTTTTTCATTTTAATTTGAATTTGAATAAAGATGAAAATGAACAAAGAAACAATATTAAAGGAACTTTTTTTATGCAAATTTGATAAAGCTTTTTGATACAAATAAATAAATATAAATTTGTTACAAGTGATGTTCATATATTTTTTTCAATTATTTTGCATGCTTTAGATAAACACTATTTCATAAAATTGAAGCATTATTTTAAAACTTTACTGTTTAAATTTAAGATTTTTGTATTTTTCTGAAGGATATTTGTTTGATTTATATTCATTAAAGAGATAAGGGATTAATAAATTTTCAGTGAAATGATTAAAAAACTCCTTAAAAATCAATTTAGAGTAATCTATTAACAAAATAATGTAGTTATTGCTTTTATTCTTAATTTCTTAAGCTACTAAATCTATTTCTTTTTATTATTCAACAAAATTTTTGGCTGTGCTCTAAAACAAATATTTAACTTATTATTATTTAAATCTGTTTCTATTATCATTATAAAGTTAGACATAAGCAGTCAAAATTCTTTACTACAAAATTTCGCTGTTAAGTTATTAATGGTTGATGAATATTTATTAGTAAATGCTGTCTATCCTTTAATAAATATTAAAAATTGATTATTCCATTTAATCTTTTTATAAGTACTGTTTTAGCAATTTTTAGTTAATATTTTTATTGCATTTTTTTAGCATATCACGAATGAAATTTTTAGTTAAATCAATCTTAAACTTACTTAAAAGTTCTGAATCTATTTCTTCACAGTTTAACTATATCTCTGTCATAAATTAGAAATATTTTGATTTTCGTTTTTATTTTTGCTTATTTTATTAATCGTTCTCAGATATTGTTAATGTCTCATCTAAAAGCATTTTGCTTTTCCCCCCCTAGGACTATTATTGTTTCTGCTATTGATAATTCTAAGTTAAAGATTTTCCTTCTTTTGTTTAGCAAATAGAAATATTCATTTTGCATTCGATTTATTGATTTTATTATTGAGAGATTGCTAAATTTGATTAAAATTAATCGCTATACTCGATAAAATTTTTATTATTTTCATGATCATCTTTTTAAATTTTTAAATTATCTTCAGATTGACCAATCTAAAAATTTGTCAATTTTTATGAATCAGTAAATACCTAAGGCTCAACTGAACAATTTTCAATCTCTGTTTTTCCACAAAAAATATTTTCTTTTATTAATGGTTTTTCACAGTAGTTAATTTATCTATTTAAAATATTATCAAATTCATTTTATGTGTCATATTTTTATGGATTATTAAAAGATTCATTATTAAAAAAATCATCAAAATCAATGTTCATTTAAGCGAATTACTATTCATTCATTTAATAATCTTAAAAAGATTAGATATTTTTTTGATCATTATTATCTTAATTACAGTCATTTTAAGGAAAGACATTATTAATATTTTAGTCGCTCTCAAAATGCTGATCTTTTGAATAATTATAAACTTCATTTTACAAATTTTAAGGTGTAAAAAAACATTCTGTCTCTACCTATTTTTGATTTTTATTTATTTAATTACTAATAATCTATGATGCTATTACATTTTATGAGTTATTATAATCTTCCTAATCAAATTGATTTGAATATTCTTAGATAGACATGTCATTGTAACTCTGATTATTTTATTGATCGAAAACAGGCTATTAAAATTCGTTATTGCAATTACTATTAGATATAGGTTTAATAGCCTGATTATATTATTAACCATAGATGTTTTAATGGGTGTTTTCTTGTTGAATAATAGATGGGTTCTTATAATTATTATTTATCTAGTTTTTAATCTACTCTTTGATAATATATGTACTGTTATTATCACTATAAGCATGTCCCTCTTCACTTTAATCGTTATGATTATTTTTTTTTCCAAAATAAAGAAGTTTTTAATTTGCCTAGTTTTAATTACCAGTTTAAGAGTAATTACTCCATTTTTTAAATTATTAATTAAAATTATTATTATTTTGATTGGTTTGTCCTTATGATTTAGAATTGCTTATATTTTCCATTTAAGGGCTTTATGTAAAATGACTAAAGCTTTAAATTTTTTCTTCCGTCATTTGATTATAGTTGTTACTTTTTAAAAAATTTAATTAATTTGATTTTTCTTGCTTTGTTTGTGAAGTTTTTAAATAATAATCTAATATAGATTAGTTATAAATTCATAGGAGAAAATAAGAAACTTTCATTTAATCATATCTCAAATATTATTTAAATCCGATGATTTTTTTCAGTTTTAGTTATTTTATTTAATGAAGGGTTCATAATAAAATCTGATCAAAAATATTTTGTATTTTTCTAAAACTATTTTCAATTAATTTTTTACATATCACTAAATTTAAAATTAAAACCTTACAAATAAATATTTATTAATATAAAATTTATCGATTAGTATAATAATAAAAATGCTAATCAAAATCAAATATGTTATCATTGCTATATTTCTAAGATAAAATACCAGAGTTATTTATAATTGCTCTACTCTTATTTGAAAATTGTTTGTTAGATTAGGAAAGATAATTTATGACTTTTAAAATCAAAATATAATTAATATTGTGAAATTCAAATTATGACAAATTTCATTCAAAGACTAGCAAGCATAAGTAAAAAAATTAATTAAGATTTAAATAAAAAATCAAAATAGTGAATTTATGTTTGCCATTCTAGAGTAAATAATATAAGGAAGATAACGTAAAGAAATAAATTAACAAATAATAAGATTTTTGATCAAAATGTAAACTCTTTTTAATTGATGTTTCTCTTTTCTGAAAATCTCAAAATGTAAATTAACAAAATATATTTATTTAAAATATCACATAAATATAGTTAGTTAGTTAGTTAGTTACTGAGCTAGTTGAAGATGATATTTAAATAAATACAATTAAAAAAGCAACATATATTTTAAAGCAAATAAACTTATACAAAATACTAAAGAGTTAATTTTTTTTTCATAATTAAAGCTGCAACAAATGTAAAATTTGTCAAAGGCATAGATCCATTTTTACTAGTCTAGGATTATTATGGACGTTTACTTTTAATTTGGCTTTTTAAAGTTAACTTATTTAGTTGTTGCTTTTTAAAAAAATATTTTAATTTATTTAAATTATGAAAGTAAATTGTTATAAAAAACAATTTAAAAATGTAATATTTTTTTAAATTACAAAAATTTCATTAATATTTTATCATTTCTTTGATTGAGTAGATAAATTTATGAAAAATGCAAATAATAACTAATTTACTAAAGGAAAAGTTGCAAACTACATAAATTGGTTTTCTTTGCTAAAGCTGAATTAAGGTCAATTGCTCCTTTATCAAATATATCATTAGATCTTTATTATACAAATTAATATTTCAAATGAGAAGAACCAGTTTAATATATTTATTTAAGGCTAAAAGTGTAACTCAAAGTAATATATATCCTGAAGAAAAAAGAAAAAAGTAAATAAATTTATTATTACGAGAGATTCAGAGTCAAAGATAAAAGATTTGCACACTTTGATAATCCAATACCTAAATCAGAAACTCCTTTATCAGTAATTTAATTTGATCTTTAGGTAATCAAATAAAAATAATTATAGAAATCTCTTTGTTAAATTAAGATGATTGAAAATTTTTACTCAAGATATAGCAGCAGATATAAAAGACTAGAATAGTTTTCTAAAGCAGAACCTAAATCAGAGATACCTTCGTCACCAATTTAGTTGCCACTTTTAATCAAATAAAGTTATAAATATAAAAAAGAATTATCAATAAAATATTAAACTAAAGATGTAAAAATGAAAAATTTTTAATAGAGAGAACTATAAAAAATAAAATAAAGTTTTTAGAAAAAAGTTAAAATTGAATAATAAATATCTCTCTAGATAAAATCATGTTCCAAATATATTAAATAACCAGTAAAATTAAAATAACTTAGAAGAATATAGGTTTTACCCTAATAATATTGACAAACTTTATAGACTTTAGCATTTTGATAAAGCAAAACCTAAATTTGATAGACCTTTATCATTAATTTCATTTTCACTTTTTATTTTTAATTTAAAAACACTTTAGCAATATTAAAAAAGTACTTGCTTTTGGTTTAAAATAGAACTAACTAATCAGGAAAGTTAATAAATTAACAAAATTTTAATGAATCTTTTGAAAAGAAAAATAACAGATATTTAAATCATTATTTTTTTTATAACTCAAAATCAAAATAAATATTTTTGTTAATTTTTGGGGTTATTAAGTAATTAAATAGTTAGTTTTAATCATTAAATAGATAAATTTTTGTTCACGCTAACCATAGTGTCAAATAAGAAAGTTTAACAGAATTAGATAATGAATACCCTAGACCTGAAACACCAGCTTCACCTATTTAATTTGAGCTTTTAAAAAATAAAAAAATGTATTTATTAATATTTTTTATAATAAAAATTTAAATCAAATAAAAATAAATTAAAAATTAACTAAGAAATCAATTAAATCTGCTTTAATTTATTTTTTCAAAGAATAATAAAAAATAAAATAACATAATATATACTTTAATTCTAATGATAAGGTTTAAAGATTTCTGCATTTTTATAATGAAGATCCTAAGGCTATAGCTCCATCGTTGCTAATTTAGTTGTTACTTTAAAGAAATTTGAATATAAAAACAATTAGTTTATTCCAAGATTTAATAATTAACATTTAAAAGTAATTAAAGATTCTAATAATTACTATCATCAAATATATTCTAAAATTACTGTGATTTGAAATATATTATCACAAAAAAGAAAATAGGCAATAATTTACTAGAGATTTAGACTTATAGTTTAAATATCAGTATATTTAGCTAAAGAAAAAGCTATTTCTGATACACCATTATCACCAATTTAATTCTAACTTAATTTCAAATAATTTTTAGTAAGTTAAAAATAATAACTTATCTAAAAAAATTAATTTTATTTTTTAAAATAAATCTTAAAATAAAATATTTAGCTTTTTGTGTATTTTAAAATTTGATTTTTTCGTTTTTTAAAAAGAATTAAATTTACAGTGAGAAACATAATTAAAATATTTTACCTTAAACCTAAATATAAATATAAAAGACTATTCATATTTGATAGACAAGAACCTAAAACTTTAGCCCCTTCATCAAGCAATTTGTTTATACTTTAATTTTAATAAGAACTTTGAATAAAGAAATTTAATTTTCTAAATCTTATTTTAAATATTTCAATTTAATAAGCAAAGAGAAATTAATCTTATTAGAACAGGTCTAATCAAAAAATTTATATATTTAGTTAATTCTTTATGGAAAAAATTAATGATTTTACACAAATAGTTTCATTAAGTAAGTTTTTATTATTTGTAAAGCTTTATTTTTTTAATTAATGTTTAGTAAAAAATTTTACTTTAAAATATTCTTTAAAATCAACTAATAAGTTGAAATTAAAAAAGATATTGCTAACTTATTTTTTATAATTTCATTAAAAGAAGGAAATATTTATCTTGATAAATTTATTTTTTACCTAAGGCTAAGAGTCAATTTTTAAAGTTAAGTGAATTTTATCAAAGAAGAACCTAAATTAGTAACACCTTATAAACCAATTTTATTTCTGCTTTTATTAGTTAAATAAAATAATTAAATAATTTGGTCAAATATTAAAATAGTAAGATGAATTTTATTTAAATGTATTTTTACATATTTTTTAAATATTTTATATTTGAGTTAATAAATAAAATTATTTAATGAGAAAAAAGATAAATAAAGTAAACTTTTTTACTAGAGATTCAGTTCTAAAGTTTATAGATTCGTGCATTTTATCAAAGTGGAACCTAATATTGAAGAACCTTCTGAACCTATTTTATCTCCACTAAAAAAAATAATTAATGAAATATTCAGGTTTATTTTTAAACTAAAAAATTAAATTTTGAAAGAAATAATTTAGTTATTTTTACACTAGATTAACATAAAGATTAGTGTGAGATTGAAGAGAAGAGTCTAAAAGCTTTTTTAACGTTAAAAATAAATGTTATGAATAATCTTTAAATATTCTAAATCATACTTCATCGAGGGAGTTAAATTGTATTTTCTATTAAATCATTTTTTGTAGCGAGAGAGTCTTTAAAAGTAAATTGATAGAAATCTTTCAAACAAATTACAAATTTTGTAAAGTATCTATCAAATTCATTATAATATCAAATATCATTTATTAGTAATTCTTTTATTAAATTAAATAGTAATAAATATTTATGAAATAAGATTTTTATTAAATACTATGATTAATCAAAAATTAATATTTTAAATTTTAATAGAGTTAAGTTTTCTTTATAAGAAGTTAATTAAATTCATAATTTTTAAATATATACAAAAGTCATGAAACTCAAATATAAATACTGTAAACACCCCAATATATTAGCAACCCAATATTGAATTTTTATCAATTTTTCCATAATATGGGTTTTCATGAAATCAATATTTAATAAATTAAAAACATACATATTGTTTTGATTAATAATAATAAATAATTTATTTGATAATTTTTCTACTAAAATAAAATAATTATTTGAGAACATTTGAATTAAATTTTTTTTTCTATTTAGTAATTTTTTCAAAAATATCTTATTTTCTATATCATAAAAATAAGTGAATTAGACACAGAGATATATTGGTTTTTATATTTCTAAGATTATATTATATTGTTAATGATATTCCTTCTCTCATAAATACCTAAGTTTCTAATATTCAAAATGGTTCAATATGTAAATAACTTCCCTTTTTTAGTCATTTTTGGTTTTTTAATTATTTAAAATAAAGTTCCAAATATCAGAGTATAATTAAGGATTAGTATACACAACATTTAATTGTTTATGATTTAAAAAAATTTTATGTATCTTTTAATTTAACTTAAAAAAAAGATAAAGAGTTTTTTATTGATTTAAAAATTAGTTCAAGAATACTTAACAAAAATTAACAATTCACAAAAAAAGATTTTATATAGCATTTTATATTTATAATGTAGCAAATAATTTATTAATGAAATAGTTATTAGGATATCTAGCATTCAAAAGCAATATATAGCTACTTAAAACTGATATAAGTGTTGAGATAACTAAGAAATCGACCCCAAAAAGAATGAAGAAATTTACTATTTTAGAATTAGAATAACTTGAACTTTCACCACTAATAATAGCTAATATGATATAATAATATAGTAGTAGCAAACCAACCATTAAAATAGAAGAGGCTACTCTACCTATCTTTCTAAATTTATATAAAGTCTCTAAAATAAGGACACTAACAGTAATAATTGTAGTATTTATTATTGCAACAATAATCATCTGTGTTTCATCATATTTTTCATCAAAAACAGTAGAAATACTTAATGAATGAATTATTCTTAAATAATAAATAGAAAATCTCAATGGTCTAGACAGCTTTTAATCGCATGTAAAAAAAATAGTAGAAAAATTATGGAATATTAAAATTCTCCAAAATATAGATTTTTACAAAACTTTTTGCAATTTAATACTAATATCATCAGATTTACTTTCTTCATTTATCTTTTTTTAATCTTCGAAGCTATCTTTTATATTTTCTTAATCATTTTATGCTTAGGATTTATTATTTTCACTTTTTTTTGATTACTAATCTCTTACCTCAAAATTGTAAATTATGTTAGCAGTATTTTATTAGATGTTAGTTAGTATTTAAGTTGGTTAAACTTCTTTTTCTGTTTAATTGTTTAATTTTGACTGAGCTTAATTTTCTTAAAAGTTAAAAATATTTTATTTAATTATTGATGTGGATTTTATATTACCATTTATTTATTTTTTATCTTCAGAAGAATCATTTGATATTCTTAATTCTTCTAAATCATTTATTTGATTTTCATTTTTATTTTCCTCTTTATCTATAGAATTTTAAATAACATTCAAGCCATTTTAATATTTTAGTTTATTATTCAATATTTTAGGCTGTGATAACAGCCCCTCAGTCTATAATTATTACCTTTGTGAAACCTAATTTTCTTAAGGATTTAAGACATGCTATTCTGGAGTTTAAGAGGGGGTTATCTTTAATGATTTAGGGAATTAATTTGAGTAAATTTGATCTAATTTATTTCCAAAATAGCAGAGACCGATTTATAGCAGAGTCAATACACTTAAAATCCAGAATATTACATATTCATAAAAATCTTTAAAGTTAGATATGTTTGAAATACCTTGAGAACCAAAAGCTGTTTATAAATTTTTATTGTTAAGAAGGCTTTCAACGTCTTCGATAATGGTGGTAGGTTTTTGATCTTAGCAAAAACAGCTGTATTATCCAACTGTTGTAGATTATAATAATTAACAATTTTTTTTAGACCAGCTCGAGGATTGCTATTAGATGCAGCTGAGGTTATATTGGGATTATTTTATATCAGAAAATTACATTTATATTTGATTGGTCAGATTTAAAGTCAAGTTGCTAGTTAAATGTTATATTAAAGGTTTTATTACAGGGTTACTTGATACTTAAATATCTGGTGTAGTGTTTCTTAGTTAATTTACATAGCTTTAAAATTCGTTTGTATTTTGAAAAGGATTTTATGAATAATTCGTAAAAACCACATTGTAAATGCTTGAATCATTTAGTATACCTTCATTCATTTCATAAAAATACTTTTAAAGATTTTTTTAGGTAATTTACTCACAATTTAAAGAGATCAGATTTCCTTTGATCTCAAATTAACCTTGATTAGGAAGACTTATGTTATTAAGTAGATTTCCAATTTAATCTGATAAATCCATTTATGATTGAATGAAATTCTAAGGAACAGTGCTTGTATCAATATTTTAAGTTGTTGAATTTAGCATTTTAAATGAGTCAACTAAATTTTATAAGATAACGTCATTATTATTCATAAGTTTATTTTATTTATTGCTCACAATAAGATTTTGTTGGGTTGTTAATATTTGATTTATTTAGTTAAGTACAGTTGCACTTTGTTATTGTTGCTAAACCACTAAAGATTGCTATGTCTATGCTATAACTTTATTTGCAAAAGTTGATAAAAATGATTAGCTAGGAAGATAATTTGTAAGATTTAATATAGAATTTATGAGGTTTATTTTTGCTTGATTAATTGAATTCTAATTGTAGAGTGTTTGGTTTTTTGATATTTCTTCAGCTATCACACACAAATTTACTATTTATTTTTTGGTATTGTTATCAATATTCTTTTATTAAGTTTATTCTATCAAATTTAATAATGTGTTCTCGTCTTGCTGATAAGGAAGTACATTCACCTGAATAGTGGAATTAAAAACGGCTAGATAAGTATCCATAGCTTAGCCAATAAGAGTTATATCTCCTGATGGAAGTGTGGTTGTGATTGAAAAAGAAGTGCTTAAGTCTTAAATTTATCTTCTCAAGATGTTTTAAGGTTATTAAATTTCTTATTACTAATCACTTAATTAATTGTAATAAAAGAATTAGTATAAAAGTGGATTGTGTTAAGTAGTGCATCCACTAAATTAAATTGTAAAGTTTGTTTGGAGAGCTTATCCACTTGTAGGAGTCACGCTGAAGAGACATTACTAAGGAGGTATATTAATATTAAAGTTAATAATAGCTAAACTTGGCATTATGCTCTATGGGTTGTAAACAGAAAATCTTATTTAAACTACAGGATTTGTGATATCTAAATTAGAAAAGTAATCCCATATCCTTAATTTGACTTTAAAATAGTCAAATTTGATTACTCCAACAACTATGTTGTTATAGAGAACAGCTCCAGCATATGTGAGTATATTTGAAGGTGTGTTTGAGTCATATTAAAGTTCTGCTTAGATATTATCATTAATATTGACTTAATATATCTACGTAGGGTCATCAAAAACAACATATAGTGGTGGAATGTCTACTTCCGAAAAGATAAGCAGAGTTGAAGAGCTAGTTGTCCTCGAATCTTTAGAACCTTGCAGAGTAAAGTTAATGCATTAATAGGGATCAAATGTTCTTGCTAAAATGGTAATATTAGGAGTATTTTAAGGTGGAGTATACACTTTTTTCAAATAGTCATAGCATTTATTATCACCATTAATAGATATTATATTTTAGCAGATCCAGCCAAGTTAGATACCTTAATCTGAGCTTGGATTTTAAATTTCATAGTCTCTATATAGTCCTACCAAAGTATGATTAGACTTATAATCTACAAGTCTTTGGTCTTATGCCCCAAAAATCTAAATAAATAATGGGGGTAATTAGGGAGTTATTTGTAAATTGTAAGTGGATGCTACTGAACTGTTGCTATGCAAAACAGCTTACACCTATTTAATAATAAATATATTTTAATTCTATTTATTTAAATATTTAAATAAATTACTTAAATATCTAATGCGGTGCTTGAAGGAATAGAATAAGCATCAATATCTACTTCAATCTACTACCCATTAAATGGCTTTTGACTTTAGTTGAGTGAAGGTAAAACTTAAGAAACAAATTGGGTATCCAAAGTTTCATAAGTAACTGTAATTCCTTGCTAATCACAAACTTGCACATAGAAAGAAAATATAACAGATAGGCTCATATATCTTTTTAAAAATAATTTATTTGCAAAAACAGAATACATTATATTGAATTGAAATAATAATCTTGAAAATTTACTTTTAGAGAAGAATTAAATTTAACTATATTGAATTTTTATTTGATAATTTACCTGTATATTGGTGAGTAAAAATTTTAAATGCTTGAGATAACTATTTATTTATCTTTGGAGTAATATGTTGTGAGAGGAAGAGCACCGTTTTAATTAACTTTAAGGATGTAAGATAGCTAAATAGTAATTGATGTATCTGATGGAAATAATTATTTTTTAAACACAATACTTTAGCTTTGTTGATCGTTAGCTGTTTGAATTATTGTGTTTATTGTTTATAAATCAGCGCTATTTAAATTCAAAGGTGAAATAAGGCTCCATTATATTTAAAGGAAACCTCTTTTTGCATCATTTTAGATTGATTAAATCGTAAAAGAGATATCATTACAAGCATTCTCTATTTGATTATATTTCACTTAAACAGATGGCTGCGTTATTATATTTTATACCACAGAAATCAAATAGAAGGTATCTATAGGACTTGAGTTTCCTGAGAATTTTAGAACTTTAGCTACAGTATTAAACCCAAGAGTGTAATTTGCCATAATTATTGCATCATTACCTGTTATTTATTTAAACATAATATAATTAATAAATAATTATTCTTAATTTTTTTTAATTTACTTAACGAAACCACTACCTGGCTTGCGTTTATAACACATTAAGGACTAGAACCTAGCAATCCTAAAGTATTTGTATCAAATAGCTAATTACATTAAAAACTATTATTTGTGATCAAAGTTTATCCAAATTCAATAGTTAAAGTAGGTGAATCGCTTGCAAATATAGCTTAAACGACTGCTATATTTTCATAGCTACACTGATAAAAAATATTCCTCTAATCTTAGCTATTTTTGCAAACGCAAGTATTACCGCTCATTTACATCGTCTAATAGCAGTCTATGCAAGAATTTGTATTACCACTTTAACAACCTTTACATGTTACGCCACAGTTTTAGCAAGATTTTTAATTATAAGATGAGCATTGTGAGCATTTATTTTGTACCAACTAGTAATTATTAGGACATGGCTAATAGCACCAAAAAGTAGGAGAACTGGCCTATGTATCTACTGGATAATAATTACTAGCGCAAGCAGTACAACTTTTAGAGTCTCCAAAGCAGCTTTAACAAGAGGCATCACATTATTAACAAGTCTGCTGACTGCTATTAGGGTCGATATATGCAAATTAATTGCTATTACAAGTTATATAGCAGTAATTTGAAATAAAATTGTAACTAGAAATACAAGAAGAGCATTTCCCTTAGTTATCGCATTATGAGCAACCTATTGGGCACTAGATATTAAATAATTAATATGAGTTAATTAAAAGAATAAACTAGTAATTATATTTTATATTTAAAATTTTATAAAAATAATATTTAAATTTAAATAATAATTTGAAATAGAAATTAGAAATAAAATTTACTTAGTAATAGACAAGGATTTAAATATCACCCATTTAATTTTTGATAGTAGGAGCTGTTAAGTAAGTCTGGAGCTATACATTTGAGCTTTAAGAATTAATATTAACTAAATAATTCTAGAAAGTTTTCTTAAAATTTGGATAACTAGTTGAGCAATAACTTTATGGATTAAACAAGTTGATAGCATTTTCTATTGTAGATGAATCTGTAAAATATTAACCACTCAAAGAATAAGCTTTAAAGCTGGCTGTTGCTGGAAGTGTCTAAAAGTAAAAACTAAAGCTAATTTAAATGTAAGATAAAGTCTGTAAGCCAGTAAATTTAATAAGAGCATCATTGCTTTATTAACCATTATTAGGATTGATTAAATATTGCTAGTTACATTCACCTTAAGTCATCTGTTGTTAGTAGTAAGCGTGGCCATAAGAGTCAACATACATAGTTATTAAACTACTAAAAAATGAATTGTTTGAATCAACCACACATTCATAACCTAATTTTTATTTTTTTAAAATTATTGATAGTAGAAGTAAAGTTTTATCTTCTTACCTTAGTATGTTTTTGGACTAGCCAATTAAGATAGAAGATTTTAGCAGTTCTAAGCTTCTATGCTTAACAAAGATAGAGCGAAGCCAACAATATACTTTAAAAAATTTGCTTTCATAGCTTATTTTGTAAGGAAATAAGATATAAAAAAATGAATATTAAATTGTTTATTTATCTTTTGCTTTTTTTTAATTTGATATTTTTTGCTTTAGCTCATATTATAAAAATAGATAGAGAATCGTAATTAAATATAAAGTTATTTGATTTCGAAAATATAGTCATCATTTTGAAACAATCAATTAATTACATTAGTTACTTATAAAATTCATTATTAGATGGCTCAAATTTAAATAATGTTTCCAATTTAATAATTCATGCTTTTCATTTTTATCACCTTTCTAATTTACAATTTTTCAAAATTAGGTTAAAATCCAGTTGGCTTTGTTTTTATTTATTATAAATTAACTTATCTTAAATAATCATAAGATAAATGTATCTTTCTATATATTTTAGATTCATAATTAAATAATATTTTCTACCATATTGAATAAAGATAAGTTCAAATGATACAACCACATCAATTAGTTAAATTCCTATTTACCTTAGAATCTGAGTTATGAATTTACACTCTTGTGATGGATGACTATAGTCTTAATTTTACCTAAAGTCAATTAAAAATTAGATTTTTAAAGCTGAAAAAATAAATTTAAGAAGACTTATGGTAGTTAATCAAAATTATTTTAAAAAGAAATCACCACTAAATAAAAAGTATGAATGAATTAACTTTATATTCTAAAATCAATTAAAATTTTTCTTATCATATTAAGATTTAAATTTAACAAAAAATTAAATAAGTAACTTTAAGTCATAAATCACGATTTTTCTATTTCGATCATAAAATTAAAAAGCAAAAAATATGCAATGTAAACTCAGTTAAAAATAGAGATTATTAATTAACTAAATAAATATATGCTTTTTTATGAGCAAATATATATCACAAGCACAAGCATCATATATTTAAAATAATAAAATTATAAAAATACAAAAAGTAGTTGATATCACAAATCATTAAATTAACTTTCTTATTATTATATTTACCTGAAAATATCCTAGAAATCAATCTAAAAGAAATTTGATTTTCTATTAATTAAATCATTTAAGTATATAAAAAAATAGCTATCTAATAATTTTTTTCTTCTACCCTTATCATCTATATTTAATTAATTAAATCTTAATCAAATTAGGTAAAATAATATTACAATCACCACAAATGATTGATTGAAGGTGTTTTATTTATCAATTAATTAAAATAGAAAGTAGGATATATAAAATAACTATATTATTTTTTACAAACAAGAGTATGTTATTTAAATGAACTGAGTATATAATTTATACTTATTAAAAAACTAATATTTAATAAAACTTATTTAAAATTGTTCATGTTTAAAAATGTTTATACAATAAATCATATATTTTAATTTAGCTAACACTGAATGCTATGTTAATATAACTTTAGTAAATTTGTAAAAATACATTTTAATTGTAATTATATGTAATTTATTTATACTTTTTGAATTTGAAATTTTCAAGATCTTTGATTTCGTTCAACTAACTAATTTTATTAGAATCACTCCAGTTTTTCTCACTATAACCTTAATCAAAATTATAAAGGCTTAGGAAAATCATATGATATTAACTATTTTTACACTTGAAAATAAAGAAGTTTACAGTGATTATTGTAAACTAAGATAAACGCTTAAAAATAATGTTTTTTCATATCTTCAGTCATGCTTTTATCATTTTAAAATAATAAAATTGTTTGTTCAAATTGTTTTTTTATTCAAATTTAAATTTTTTAAAAATTTATCTACAAAAATGTTTTAAATTTTAACATAGAATTATTAAATATTTCAACCACAGCATTTTAAATGAAAATGTTAATCAAAACGAAATTTATCTTTGATTAACGTTTTCATTCTTTTTTATACATAATAAATTTTACTTCTTGGCCAATGTCAATAAATATATTGCTGCGTAAACCTCATAAAAAATATAATTTTAGTTGTTATAGAATAATTTTTGTTAAGCGGTTGCATTTTATTGTAAAAAAGTTTGCTTAAATATATTATTAATATCTATCCATTTCAACCCTCTTGTTAAAAAAATAATCAAAGATACGCTCAAAGTTATTTTAAATTGAATTGACTGCAATTTAAAAAGATCTATTTGATTTTTTCTTTTTAATATCAAAAAAATTTAAATCGGGTAGAATTAAAGCTCAAATTGAGGTAATTAATTAATCATTTAATTCTTGAGAAAATTTGTTAAGCCAACCATACGGTTAACAAAAACAATTAACACAAACCTGTTTTTATTAAATAACTCTATTTTTAAATTTATTATTTAGAAATATATCCTTTAAATAAATGTTATAGTATCTTTAACAATAATTACGAATAATGTTATTAAATTTCGTTTATGATTTATTAATCAATTTTATGTATGGATTTATTACATATTTATTTTTTCTATTTTTTAATCAAAATTTACAACTTCTTTTAAATGTTTTAAATAAATGAGTAAGAAATTGAAGTATCTTAATTGTTTAAGGGCTTTATACTTTTTGAATTATTTACAGATAACTTCCTTTGCAGCTTCATACATTATATGAGGTTTTATTCTTCAGGAGATATAAATCAATAAAATTTACAAATGTTGTTTAGAAAGCATAAAATATTCATTTATTCTATTAATTCTTTGATAGAGATGAGTAAAAAATATGAAATAAATACAATATTTGCAGTAAAATTTTTCATTCTGCTAAATTAATTAAAAGCAAAGATACCATAAATAAATAAATTATTTATTTAGCCAAAAAAAATAGTTCATTCTTTGATTAGTTGAAGAAAATCTTTTGGTAAAGTTTGTATTTACTTAGTTTCAAAATTTTTAGTCTTGTTTCCATTTTTTTGTAATTAATTTTTAATAATTTTTTTTTTCTAGTTCTTTTTTTATATTTTATAATTTTAAATGAGTCCCAAAATCTAGAAAGATACATATAAATTACCAAGCCAAAAATTATTGAAATCAAAATAATTTTATATTAATGACAATATATATATTCATATTGAAGCTAATTATTTAAGAGTTTCAAACACTTTTATAAATTCTTATTATTGTTAAGAAGAAGATTTGATCATCTTAAATAATAATAGGTTTTTAATATTAACAAAATAAATTGTGAAGCTAATTTATGTTAAATTATTTTATTTGTAGGAAAATTTACTTTACTTTAAAAACTCTTCTATGAAATTTAGCAGAATCATTTAATTAATTTATAAGTAAACAAACCTCCATCTGAGTTATAGAATTAACATCATTTAGGTAATTATAAATTGCTTAATTTATTAGACACAACTTCTCTGATTGCAATAGCTAACAATTCAAAAAAGAAATACTTAATTCTTAAATATATCTTCCGATATATCTCCTACGTAGTACATATTTCTGATTGCTTATCAATTAATTCATATTAATAATAGAGTTAGTATAAGAGAAAATTATTTTAGTAGTGCATTCTACAATTTATTAGTACAATTTTTTAAAGGACTAATGTACTTACTTACTTACAAAAAGGGCTCTAAATAGATAATTATTACTAGGATGTAGGATATGAATTAACATATTTTTTAGCTCATAATTATTATAATTTTTTTTGCTTTAAAATTAAATTTTTCAGAAAAAAAGAAAGAAAGAAAGAAAGAAAGAAAGAAGTAAACAGTAATTCTTATTATTTTACAGAGGTTGATGAAATTTTTGGTTTAATATAATAATTATTATTATAACCTGCTAGCTTTATAAAATATTGTTAATACTAAATTAAATAAATAAATTGATTAAATATTAGATTCAACTATTTTAATTTTTGAGACTATCATATTATGTTAATTAACAGACTTTACATTTTTAGAGTAACGAAATGTTTCCTAACTAAATTATTTGATTCTAAAATAAATTAATTTTTGGTAGTTTCAATTTTAAAGTAATAAAAAATTTAAGGAAATAAATTTCTGTTAATAATTATAAGTATTTTTTTTAAATCCTCTTAAATTGTGATTCATTTTTCAAAATAACTATTTTAGTTAGTTAATGAATTTTTTTTAGTATTTAATTTTAAATTTTAGAATCTTTTTTAATAAATTTTTTATTTAGATTTTAATCTCAAATTAAAAAAAAGAGAAGATATATATAGGATTAAATTAAAAATATAAATGAATAATTTAAACTATATAGCAAAATAATTATATCATTTCCGATTTTAAATAAAATTTTTCTGTTTCTGTAATATTTAATGTATGATTTAATATTTTGAATATGCTGATTTATGATATTGAAAATAATTTAATTCAAAATATTTTGTTATTTTGAGAATTATAGTTTAAAATCTGATGTTATTTAATCTGAAAAAGCTACTTAATAAAGAGTAGAATGAAACTACACGTGAATATATTTTTTTTTTAAATGTTAAATCTTTATTTAAATTCAGGCCTTTTATGATATGTAGAAATAATTTATTTTAGAAAAATATCAAAATTTGAAAAAATTATTTCATTTTTATTGATAAAATACTAAAATTACCTATTAATTTGCTAAAGTAAATAATTTAATTTAAAATACATATTTTTATAATAATACATTTAACATTTTATAGCTTTTATATTTTTTGAGTTTGCTTAATTATGATATTGAAAATAATTTAATTCAAAATATTTTGTTATTTTGAGAATTATGGTTTAAAATCTGATGTTATTTAATCTGAAAAAGCTACTTAATAAAGAGTAGAATGAAACTACACGTGAATATATTTTTTTTTTTAAATGTTAAATCTTTATTTAAATTCAGGCCTTTTATGATATGTAGAAATAATTTATTTTAGAAAAATATCAAAATTTGAAAAAATTATTTCATTTTTATTGATAAAATACTAAAATTACCTATTAATTTGCTAAAGTAAATAATTTAATTTAAAATACATATTTTTATAATAATACATTTAACATTTTATAGCTTTTATATTTTTTGAGTTTGCTTAATTATGATATTGAAAATAATTTAATTCAAAATATTCTTTGTTGAGAAGTAAAAATTAAAATTACAATCTTAAAAACCTACTTAATAAAGAAGAATGAAAAAACCTATTATTATTTTGTCAATAATATTTAAAACAAAAAATTAATAAATCCTTATTTAAATTCAGGCCTTTGTGGTTGGTGGAAATATATTTGAAAAAATATCAAAAGCTGAAAAAAATTATATAATTTAAAAAAAAAATACAAAAATTAACTATCATTTTGATTTCAAAAAATATTCGTAAAGTAAATTAATTAGTTTAAAATGGTTATTTTTATAATAATAAATTTATTATTTCATTATTTTTATATTTTAAATATTTTTTAAATTTGATTTCATTTAATTTTTGATCATTGTATGTATGTATGTATCTATCTAAAACAATTTAATTTAATTATTTGAAATCGTAACATGAATAAATGATAAATATTTAAATTAGGATAATAGATATTTCTCATTTTTAAAAATTCAAAGATATCTTGCTTTTTTAAATTTACATAGAAATAATCAGAAAGATATTTTAAGATTACTTAATGAATTTACATCATCAAATTAAAAAGAGAATTATGTAAAATATTTTTTAAATTTTATTTCATTTAATTTTTGATGATTGTATGTATGTATCTATCTAAAACAATTTAATTTAATTATTTGAAATTGTAACATGAATAAATGATAAATATTTAAATTAGGATAATAGATATTTCTCATTTTTAAAAATTCAAATATATCTTGCTTTTTTAAATTTACATAGAAATAATCAGAAAGATATTTTAAGATTACTTAATTAATTTACATCATCAAAGTAAAAAGAGAATTATGTAATATTTCATTTTTTCAACTTAATTTGTAATGGTTATCTTTTATTTTCAAAATATTTACATAATAAGCAAAGATATTTGATATTTATTGCAAAATCTAAATAATTGCTATCAAATGAATTAACAATGTTAGTTATTATAATTTATGATATAAAGCAATATGTACAAAAACCAAATCAAATTATTACTTATATTAAAAAAACTATGATCAAAAATAATAATCATGAATATATTTTTTTAAAGTTTTATCAATTAAATATTATTTAATTAACTAATTACCTTTTATTTATTGCTACAAACAATAACAAAAATGAATTCTTAATAAATTTAGTTTTCTAAATGTTTTTAGCTTTTTGAAGAAAAATTGGCAAAATACAGCAACAATAAATTAATCATTTTAGAGCTAAATTAGATTCTCGTATTTCTTTTTTGCTTGTGATTATTTGATTTTTAGTAATAAAAAAATTTTTTTACTTTAATATGAGAAAATAGTGGTTTAATGTAATTAATAATAATAAACAATCATCATCATCATCATCATTATCATTTGAACAAATACAAAATAATTCATAATAAAAATAATAATATTAATAAATAAGAAATATTAAATATATAATAAATAAACATTTATTTTTTATGAAATCAATTTTAAACAATAAGTAATTAAATACTTTAAATTTTATAAATATCATTCTATTTGATTTATTTAATAATAATAATATTATTTTTCAATTTTCCTCTTATTTTGTCTATTCGACTTTAATAGCTCTTAATTTATTATTATCTTAATCTTGATTTTCATCCTAAAATGACTTAACAAGATTTTGAAATACTTCGTCATTTTGATATTATTATTCTTATTGAGATGATAATTTTACATTGGAAGTAGAAATTATAAAAGCCAAAAAATATTTTTCCATTACTAAATTTAACTAATCTCTATTTATTTTTCTCCAAAATGACTGCAGTTTTATGTTTTCTTTTAAAAGTTCATCTTGAAACTACTATGCTAATTAATTTTGTTGCGCTAAATTAGACACTAAGATAACATTTTCTTTGAAGATTTCTCTAACTTCTTAATCAGAGTATGTAAGATTTTCATTATACTATTCCTTAAAAAGTTTTTTGAGAAAAACCTTTTAATATTTGCTAATTTTTTTAACTCTACCTAAAGGGACACCTCTAGGCACTCTAAAGTTTTCTTGTTTATCTTCGTGGTCATATTTAATGTGATTAGAGAGTGATGACAGGGTTTTGTATTATTTATTGCAAGCACATCCAAAAAAAGGTAAGATTGCCCCGTTAATAGCATCTTTTTTTTTAATCATATTTATAATATCAAATAAATTAGAATATTTATTTGCTTTTTATATTCTTTTAGGATATAAATTTTTTTAAAATAAGATATATTAGAATATTGTTCTTTTTTTCCTTTTTTATTATTGTATCCTATCTATTTCAATATTCTAATTACAAAATTGAGATTTTTAAAAAATAAACAATTATATTAATTTATGGCTATAAATACTAAAACTTTTAGAATTTATTTAGTTTGGAAAAATACAGTTGATAAAATAAATATTTTCTTATATATTATTTACGCATATTCTAATAATTAACACAATTTCTTAATATTTATTAATATTAGAATTATTTAATTTGAATTAATATTCTAGCATTAAGTTAAATATTTTTGCAAAGCACCAAAAAATAGTAAAACTATTGGTAAGAATATTATGAATTAAACAAACATACAAATAAAAGTATTTATTAAGAAAAAAATTTTATTTTGTTTTATACCTATGATGAGTAAAAGTATTTTATATAAGGTAAGAAATAT
The DNA here is from genome assembly GCA_000231845.2 of Tetrahymena malaccensis 436. Lineage (NCBI taxonomy): Eukaryota > Ciliophora > Oligohymenophorea > Hymenostomatida > Tetrahymenidae > Tetrahymena > Tetrahymena malaccensis. The sequence continues at coordinate 110,345 of JH720120.1, read as the reverse complement.
AAAAGTATTTAATAAAATCAAAGAATTTATTAGATTTCTTTTATAAGCTTTTTTAACTAAAGATATCACTTATTTTGTATAAAAAAAGTATTTTATTAAATAGAAAATATTATTTATATTTTAAATGATCTTCATATTTTTTAAAGAAAAAAAAAAAATAGTAAAAATAATAGTCTACATTATTTCTTATGCTAAGCTTTTCAATTTTGACTTACATATATACACTTATCAAATAATAATTTTACTTAACAAAAGTCTGTAAACAAATAAAAGTAGTTGGGGGTTCTTTAATAAATGTTTGAGCTGTTGAATAAATTTATAGTTTAGTAAAAATACAAAGAGTATCAATAAATATTTTTATTTATTTTTTATTATTACCCTCTTTTTTAAATTAATATGTATCTTAGAGATTAGTTTTTTAATCTTAATTACATTATTAATATGTATGTATAAAATTTAAAAATAAAAGTATTTTAAATACTAAAATATGCTGTTTATTTCATATTAAAATTTTATTGTTTCTACATCTTTACCTCGTGCTGTCTTATTTAAAACAGATATAAATTTACATTTTATCTAAGGAGATGAATATAGTGCTAATCGTAAAAAACTTCCTATTAGGCTTGTATAAAATTAAACGAAATAGCAAATGCCCAATTAAAAAATATTATAAAAGTAAAAGATTTTACCATAAATATCAGTGGCTGTTTTACATAGCTATTTTGGAGAGTCATATGTTTAATCTTCATAAAATTTTTCAATTTAGTACTTATAGTAGCTGTTCTATAATGTTGGATTGAATATGATTGAGTGAATATGAATTACTGATAAAAAAATTCATAATTTGATAAGTGAGCTGTGAATGCCAAGGTTATGGTATTTTAAATATAAATCTTTAAACTTTATTTTAAGATTAAAGCCAACAAAATGTTAAATTTATTCATTTTTTGTGACCATTTTTTCAAATTTATTACATTACATTTATCATTTCTTCTAACCCTGATTCATCTAATGCAAATTTTTTTGCAAGCATAGATAAAACTGTTTGTTTGTGTGCTCCCTCTACGGTAGAAAATACTATTCCTTTACTATAATATATTATTTTGCTGTAATATGTGACTGTGAAAGATAACCAACTTCTGTTTGATTAACTGTTTAATAATTTATAATTTTTAAACTCACTTCTTAATAACAAAAAATCTACTCATTTTCTTTAACTAATTAATTTTATAATTTTTTTTTTCAATAATATGAAGATGAAAAAGAAGTTAAAAAAAATGATTCTTGCAAACAAAAACTAGAAATAATTTTCTTTATATTCAGAAAAAAAGAAATTAGAACAGATAACTAAATTCCAAATAATAATTTAATAATAAAGCATTCCTTTAAGAAATCATTCTATTTTTTTTTTGTTAATTATGCAAAATCTAGTTAGAATTATTTACTAAAAACTTATATAAATAAAAATATCTAATTTTAACATTTTTCGAAATTTATTATATTTTTAAACTATTAAAATTTCAGTTAATAAATCTAATTCATCTATTTTGAATTCATATTTTTCTTTTTTTTTATTAAATAATAAGTCAAATTCCGTTTTGGTCAATTCAAGGCAAAGAAATTGCATAATCTTATTTATTGAACCCATATCTTAAAATTAACTCCTTCCTAAAAGAGTTACATCCTACTCATATTTATTTTTAAAATATTTAATTTTTATTTAATTATCAAAATTTAATCTTTTTTATAAAAATGTGTAATAGCATTATTTAAGTGAAAAAATACAGCTAAATTATTTAAGTTATGATCAGAAATAATTATTGTTTTTAAATTTTTTAGCTTAAATAACCAAAATAAAATAAGTTAAGCATTTTTTATAATAAGATCAAATTAAACAAAATTTTTTACTTTATTATTTTAAGTTTTGAACTTAGCTAATATTTCAAAATATTTTTAAGCTGTTAAAAAGAATTATAAACTGATTAGTTTTTACTATTTACTTTAGAATAAAAATAACCCTAAACTAAATAAATATCTATATTAAGGGTGAGCTATAAATTATTGAATAAAAATAGCTTTATTTAATTTAATAGAAACTAAACTGATTGATGGTGTAGGGTTTAGTATAACAAATATAATAAAAATATGAAATACATTTAAATTATAAAATTAAGCTATAAAATAAAATTAATATTAAATATCACCATCATAATTTAGATTATGATTTTAGAAACTAAATTTTTTTTTTATTTAATTAAAAATCTATTTTAAATTATTTTTATTTTCTAACACAAATATAAAAATTATTTTATTGATATTTATTTTATCCTATAAAGAGTTAGTTACACTTTTTATTAGATTTCATTAATTTTGATTATTAAATATTGTGTTTGTACATTATTTTTACATTTATCATTTCCTTGTCCTTAAAAAATTGTTATGATTATAGTCAAGCACTATATAAATTTTAAGCTTTTCTTTTATCTATATTTAAGATGAAGAGTTTTAGAATAATTATTAAAGAAATTATTTTTTTATTATTATTTAAATATTAAAATAATTATTCAAAAAAAAATTAAATTTAAATTAGGGCTATTTAAAATAATAAAAAGAAAAATATAAAATTATTATTTCATCGTATTTTATTGTTTTAAAATCAAAATATTAATAATAAATTTCAGAATTATTTTATTTAAAATAATTAATTTTTTAATTTATTTAATTTAAGATATATATATACATTCCAGAACCATTTTATTTTATTAATAAATTTTAATCTATTATCAGTGAATAATTAATAATGATAAATTATAAAAGAAAATACAATTTTGATTTTCTGTTTATGAGGTAAATAATATTTTGGATTTCATAGTTCATACGCAATTGATAAATTTTCTTTTCCACAAATTAATGGTAATAAAATTGATAGCAAAATTAAAAATTAATTATTTATGTTATTTGTAAGTAATTGAAAGTCATCCTAAGATTTGTTACAAGTGAATTCGTCTGATTGAATATTTATTTTTTCAATACTAAAATGCTCGATAGATAGAACAATAAGGATTTGAAAGTTTTGAATACGAATATAATTACAGATTTTTTGTGGTTTGATTTGTGAATTAATTAAGAATATTAAGAAGTTCTTTCTTTTTGTTATAACTACAAGCAATCAGGTAATTATTAAGTTAAGTAAACAAAAAAAATTCATAAAGAAGTACTTAAAACTAATAACTTAGGAAAATATAATAAATGAAAATTAACTAAATACTCTCATATTTATTAGCTTATGCAATTTCAGTATATAGTTAGCAATGTTCTGATAAATAATGCATGGATACCGGATAAAAAAAATGCAAAGATACATCGTATTATTAATGTATTAATGATAAAGGCGAGTGCTAAAATTATAGCGGATAAACATATAATGGAAGAAGAGCAGATAATTATTAATGTCTTTCAGTGAATCAAACTTAATCTGACACATAAGTCCAATGTTGGAATTCTACTTCGCAGATCATTTGTTTAACGAATTCGTTAAATTAGTGCATAGATTTTAAATATGAGAAGGATCCTAAAAGTAATTATGTAGGCCTTATAAATAACACTAACAGAGATTAAAGTTTATATAAATGCGCATATCCTGACACTAAAGTAAATAAAGGTATATTATGTATTCAATCAACATTTAATGATTTATAATACTGTGAAAAAATATCATTTTACTTTACTCTAATTTACATAACCTGTTGCAATATAAAAATAAAGTTTATTTATTTTTTAAAAGGGGAGTATTTTTTCAGATTTATCCATCTAAATGCTTACGAGCAAAAAATATTTTAAAGAAAACAATTTTAAATGAATTATTTTGTATATTACATCCCTCATTATTTTAACAACCATTTATATTAGTAAAATTAATACAATATTTTTGAAGAAATAAAAAAATAAGCAAGCCACTATTTTTCTACTCTTTAATTATCTTAATTTTGTAGACCTAGTCGAATTTAACAATTAAATTACGTCATTATCAATGATTATTTTAAACTTAGATTTTTTTAATGTGTAAGCTAACTAAAATTTTTATAATATAGTTGAGGATTTGATAAATCTAAAAGTTCCATATTGTTTAGATCTCTCTTCAATGTAAGTTACAAATTTAGAATCAAGCGGATTTGTTGGTATTGACTAAATTAAATTTACTTGCTTAGATAAAAATCAAACAGCTAACAGCACCATAAATTTCTGCTCAAAAGGGTAAAATAATAATTATTTATATCTTTTAATTAGACTAGATCCTTCAATTTATCAAATAACTATTTAATTAATTAGATATTGCATATTTAACAACACATGCACTCCATTGTCATAATATTTGCCAGCTAAATTAGAAAACTTTTAGTGTGCTTAAATAAATACAGCCCCTTCAATAGAGTGCTTTTCAGACTTAACAATTGATAAAAAATATCTTTGTTTAGACTAGGTAAGTAAAATGTGTACAAACATTGAAGATCGATCGAGATACTCAATAGTAAAAAATTCATTTGTTAAAAATATTGATTGATACTAATTTTAACAATTAGGGTATTTAACCTAATGGAACATGTGTTTAGCTGAATGTAACTTATGAGGGTAAATCATTTTTTTTATTTATTTATTTATAAATTAAGAACTTAACTTTTAATAATTTTTTATAAGCAATTTCTTTCTGCTCAGATTAAAGTTGTATATTTAAAAATGGGACAAACCTCACTTGCATCCCTTTTAACAATACTTATGTTGGAATTGATTCATAAAAGCTGTGCTTGCAGAAGGGGAATAGTACTGCAGTGAGGTAATTTTTATTTTCTTAAGATTAAATTTAATTTAAAGCATATTAAGAAGTAAAAATAATTTCATTTAAATTGCTTAAACCATTTAAATTTAAAAAAGGTGCATGAAATATAAATTTTGCATAGAATAGAAGAATTTTACATGTGTAGACCTTACAAGTGATTATCCATTTGATAGGGTAGGAAGGGAAACAAATACTACTAATTGCTTAAAATTAGATAATATCAAAGGTTAAAATATAGAAATGTGTGCAGATGGTTATTGTTTGTATTCAGCCACATAACAATTAAAATCAGATTACTGCATACCTTATGGAGGATCATATAAGACAATAGGTCCTTTCATAGGAGTAGAATCAGTGACAGAAAGGTGTCTACTAGAAAAAGATGAAGTAAAAAGTAAGATCTTTTTTAGCATATTATCAAGTATCTATTTATTTTCTTATTGAAAAAGGTATCTTGCTTTGCTATAGCCGGAATTATTGTATATTTAGCACTAAGTATATATATTTTCTATCATTTTATTGTTTGCTTAAAATATTTTCAGTGGTAAATAGATTTGTCAAAAATTATTTTATCCTTTCTCATATGGCGCTATAGACTCAAGTTAATATAATTATGCAGCTAAAAATTCTACTGGTTATTGCTAAGCTATTAATTAAGGTTAAATAAATTAAATTAAATAATTTCTTTTATTTACAATTACTATTAAATAGCAAATTCTATAAGCTGTGCAGGTCCTTAACTTTGTCTTTAAGGAGATAAATGTATTTCTTTAAATGATAGCGCTAATTAAAATAGTAAGTATGTAGGTAGAGAAGCAAGCAGTTAAACTTGTATAGGGAGCAAGGCATATTTTGCAATGTATTGTAAGTTAAACTATTGCTTAATTAATAACAAATGCTATGAGCTGGATTCTCGCTACGTAGGAAGAGAGTATGAATCTTCAAATTGCTTATTCGATAACTAAAAAACAAGCAAAAAAATTATACAATGTATTTATGGGTATTTTCTAATTTACAGAATTATTCAAGCTAAATAAATAAAATCTTATCAAAAAGGTACTGCATATAATAGCTTGCATCTTAATAATACTCTTGTGTCTAGCTTGATTATGATCCATAAAAAAATGCTGTTGGTAATATAGAAAAATTAATAAAATACTCCCTCATAAATTTTTAAACACAAAAACAAAATTTTTTCATTTAAATTAAATATTTTATATATTAATAAAGGTTAAAATAGTTAAAGTGAATGTTTAGCTGTGGGATAGACAGTTGCTGTAAATTATTTTATTAAATGAAAAAAATTGTTTATTTAATCTTCATCATTTTCTAAAAATTCTACTTGTTAAAATTATATTGTTTTATTTTATTTTAAATAGGTAAGCTGTTTTAAAGGGCAAACATGCTTACAGGCAAACGCTTGTTAAACAGTAGATCCCTCTTCTAACTATAAATGTTCTGCTAATGACGGTACTTGCTCTTCCTCTATTAATAATTGTAGTTTATGTAATTTTTAACAATGCCTAAAACCAGACAACAGCAAAACATGTGTCTTTTTAGATAATAATTGCTAGGATACAAAAGGTATTTTTACATATAACAAAAAAAAAAATCTAAAGATATTTTATATTTAATTTTAAAAGGGAATTGTGCTGATACAAAATCTGGCTAGTGCAGCGTATGCCCATAAAAGACATGTCTAGTCAATGGAAAATGTATAGCTTTTAAATATATGAAGATGAACGAAAATGAATGTTTAAAGCAAATTAGACCAGATAAACCTTGTATTTTTATAGATATGAATGTGGTTGATGATGAAAACGAACAATAATGTGCTAACTCTGAAAATGTTTGTGTTTTACAGAGTTAAGCTAATCCTTTATTTTAATGTCTGAGATGTCCTAAAAACTTTTTAAATTTAGGAGATAATAGATGCTTGACCTTTTAATAAAGAGACGATAGCAAATAATAAAGTACAAGTTCAATATTTCAATTAAATTTAATTTATGTTAATGAGGATATGTGCTAAGGAGTGATTTGTAGTTAACAGAATATAAAAAAATGTCCTATAGGGTAAATATCAATTTCAATTGTAAAAATTAATTGATTTATTTTTATAAAATAGTTGCTACTCCTGCAAAGACTTGAACTTTTGCACCAAATGCATAGAAGGATATTTTCTTTTTAAAGGTTCTGACTAAAGTTCTTAATGTATTTAATGCAACTATGACTATATCAATATTAACCAATATCCTGACACATATAGAATTCCTTATGGAACTAGCTAAATCAGTTAAAAATGCCTTGATTGTAGTCTAGAAACTGGATATTGGTACTTATCTTTTAGATTATAAATTTATTTATCAATAAAAAAAATATTATTTATTACAAAAGGAGTTAAAATTTAATGCCCACTAAAGTTTGTTAGCAAACAATTTTAAAATTTTAAATTCAAACTTAAAAGAGTTTAATTTTGATTGTAAATTAACCTCCACTTGCAATGAGCTCTACAGTCAGTTTTAACAGCTAGCTAGATACATATTAATATCCAAAATACTAACTTTCTTTCTCCAACTTTTGTAAATTATTTATTTAATATACCACACTATCTGAAATGAAAAAATATAATTAAAATTTAATTTTATAATCAACGAAGGGTTAAATTTGATGAATTTATTTAAATTTTTAAAAATCATTATCAAATAAATAAGCAATTATAGTATATATTTTTATTTGTTATAATTTTTTTAAATTTTAGGTACATAAGATTATTGCACATTTTGCCAGCTTCGATTGGAAAATAATTAATAAAGTTAAGTTTGTACTAAATGTTAATAAGGGTTCTACTTAGATTAACAAAATTAATGTAAAGCTTGTACTAATGGATGTACATAGTGTGAATTAGGTTTTTTAGATACCTATGGAGCTAAATAATATTATCATTAGATTAGCTAGCAATATAGATAAAGTTTAGGTTCAGTCAACTTAATACCAATATGTTAAATTTGTGATTCAGCCTTTATATTTTCATATGATTTAACTAAATGTGATCCTTGTGGAAAGGGTTGTGGTTCTTGCTAATATGGTAATTTTAATTGGTAAAGTTAATTTGCTAAATTATGTTTTTAATCCAATTTAAAAAAGTAAATGAGCATAATTACTTCAATATCGGTGAAAAAAATAATGTTTAACTAACAGACGATTAGTATAAAAGTCTTGGCATTATTAAGTAGTGTACTTCTTGTTAGCTAAGTACAGAAACTCAATAACAAAATGGTAATTTAAAAATAAAAAATTTAATTTATTATATTTTAATTAATATTTAACTTAATTTAGGAAGTGATTGTGGAGAGTAGATCTAAAACTGTGCTTTTCATTCTCTAATGAATTAAAAAACATAATAAATTAATTAAATCTATGATTTATCTTACTACAAAGGTGGTTCATCAACTGACTCTACTATTATATGCCTAGCTTGCTAATTCTAATATATTTTATCAAGTAACAAAAAAGTTTGCTAAACAAATTATGACGTCAGGGATGTAAATTGTTTATAGTTTGAAGTTGACAATATTTCTTGCAAGTTATGTAAACAATTCGCACTTGATAAAAAAAATAAAGTATGTGACATCAATTATCTATGTAGCTAAGCAGTAATAAAATTTCTCATTAACTTATTAATTTTGAATTAAATTAAAAAATTAAAAATTTTATTCTCATACAAACATTTAGATTTAATAAAAATAATTTTTTATCTTACTATTCATTAAATTAATTGAGCTTTATATTTAAACTCGAGAACAAATAATATATATTTTTTTAATTAGACATATTTAAACAATATTTAAATGAATAATATTATCAAAGTTTTCTCTCAATAATAAATTATTTGTTAATTAATTTTAATTAGATTTCTGGATGTGATAAATGTTTATATTAATACTACTAAGATACGCAGTTAGGTTAATTGATGTATTTTACTTGTCTTGAGTGTTAAAAAGAGAATTATATGGTAACTCTACTTGGATGTGTTTAATGCTTTGAAGGGTGTTCAAGATGCTATGAAATGGGATACGATTCTTAATAGCAAAGATTTAATGTAACTGCACATATCATATTTGAGAACTTTTAATATGATATAGATACTAGGTTAAACTATAAAAGCATATTCAAGACTTAGACTTATTGTAGCGCTTGTTTTGATGGTTATTATTTTGATCCTATTCAAAAATTGTGCATCAAGTATCCATGTGGCTAGCTTTGCAGTATTTGTGTATTTAAAATAAATAGATTTTATTGCTTAGATTGTAACTAAACAGCCATAGTATAATAGATTTCATCTATTTAACTTTTTATGGGCAATTTCTTTTTTGGATAAAATTATTTTAGCTCCTAATTATAAATAAGTACCTTTACCCCAGACTAAAAATCATGCTATGCTTGTCCTTTCTTGTAAATATAATAAAATTATTTAAATTTTAAAGTTTATTTATTTATTTGAATTAAAAAATAGATGTGAAACATGCGATTAATCAAATAACTCATTTTAAAATGACTATTCAATATACTAAACAAAATGTTTTTCTTGTAAAACAATGTAATAATTGAATTTGGGTGGTTAAGCTTTTTAGAGTTATTTTTTAGGTTACGAAGTAAGATTTGATAAACAAAGGTTTTAGTGTACTTTATGCAAAATAGAAGACCAGTCATGTTACTTCAAGAAAGAAACTAAATTATATGTAAATTGCTAAAAAATTTCATTGTATGTTGGAGAAGGTACTAAATAAAATCCTATTAATTTGAACATGATTTCAGAAATAAATAATTTTGATAATTTAATTTTGGACGAAATGAACTCTAATTTAGCTTTTGTTGCTTTAAATGAGATATCATTAAAATAGCTTGATATTAATTTAATATTTTCTTCAAATGTTAGTAAATGTAAGCTATTAAAACCTTTAGAAATAAAGTCTAATTTGATGTAAAAAATTAAATCTTTAGAAGTTTTTCATTTAAACATCACTTATGAGTAAGACAGTCTTCCTATCTATTAAATATAACCAACAGTAATTTAAGGATTTACTAATGTGTCTATTTCCAATTTAAATGTTGATTCTTATTCTCCAGATTTCGATGAGTTTAAAATAGGCTTTAAGATATCTTCACCTCAATTAAAATAAGTTTATTTCAACAATTTAAAATTCTTAAGAAATTATAAAGCTCCATAAAATGTTCTTTTAATTTAAATGAACAATTTACTAAACTGCCTCATCATGCGAAATATGACATTTAGTAATATCTTTTATAATAACTATTAAGCTATTTAGATTTAATATACTTAAGGATTTGCTAACCCTGATATTTAAATTATGCTCGATTCAGTCAAAATATAAAATGTAAATTATTATTGTCAAGATTCTAATTACTATTCATTCATACCCTAATTTTTTTAAATATTTTTAACAAATTTTAACAAACTAGATTAAAATTATTTTTTTTAAATTAAAAGGTTACATTTAATTCTTCAAGTTTTATCTAGATAAACCAAAATAACACTGATTTAAGAGTAATTAATAGTTAGGTTTAATTTTGTGAATTTGACAATTCTAGCACTTTTATTGAATACTTGACAAATAACTTCTAGTTTATTTAATTGATTACATTTAATAATTTTATCCTTAACAATAACTTTATTTAAAAATCTTCAAAAATATTATCAAGTAATCAATTCATAGGTGTCATATTTTCAAATATTTTAATTACAGAAAATACTTTGATATCATAAGATTATGATTTGATTCCTTCGCTATTTGAGTTAAATTGCCTCCAAGCTAAATCTTTATTTGTTTAAAATAACAAATTTACTAAATACATAGTTTTTAAAGCTCTGAAAAAAAAACTAAATACTTCAAATTAATTTTACCTTGCAAATATTAAATTTAATGATAATAAAATTACCAATAATTAGTATATCTTCTTAATTGATAGTAACCATTTCATCGATTAATTTATTATTTAAGCTATTAGCATAGATAAGAATGAGTTAATCATAGAAGATTCTCAAACTTTAAAAATATGCTCATTTATAACTCTGTCTAATATAAACAAATTAGTAGTACAAGATGCTTAGCTAGTTAACTATGGTTAGGTACAATTTTTAAAAGTTCTTTCAGCTAATTATCTTAAATTAAAGTAATTGGAAGGTATTTAAAATGAAGCAAACATAAACCTCTACTCAGTCATTGAAGTCAACAATTTGTTTTAACAAATGATTTTAAAATAAATAAGTTTCTAAAATATTTTATACCAAAAAGCCCTAATAGAAATATATTTCAAATAAAAATCTCATAATGAAATATCTTAAAAAGTTTTACTTCTGCAAGATATTTAAATTTTAAATTGTACAGCTTATATAACATCATAATAATACAACATAGCTCCCATCTTTATAAGTTCTTAGATTTAAGAAACTCTATTTATTAAAAATTTGATTGTCTAAGGTTCATAATTAATCTATTCAATAAAAGCAAATGTAAATTTTTTAATATTTAATTTGGCTTAAAAAACAGAAAAATAAGTTTTTTAATATCAGTATAGATTTCCCTTAAAAATAAATATAATATTTTTTTTATAAATAGGAAACTCCAACCAAAATATCTACCTGTGCTTACATAGAAGCGTAAATAGGAAATGTAGATCTAATTGATTCAAAATTTTAGAACAATTTTTCTCTCAAGAAAAGTAATTGCTTGATGGTATATACAAAATAATTAAAAATTAATAATACAATCTTTAAAAATAATGATTTGAAATTCGATTCTTCAAACTCAACAGTGAAGGGAGGATTTTTACATTCTTTAAGTCAAAGAATTGATATTACTAATTCTCATTTCGAAGGTGGAACTGCATCATAGGGAGGTGCACTATATTTAATTTTTGAGGTTTAAGGTTTCTTGAACATTTAAGGTTCTTCTTTTCTCAATAATTTAAGTCTTAATTAGTTTGATAACGAAAATAAAGGTGGCGCTATTTATTTAGACGCTTAACTTTGTGGATTTTAGGCTGAAATAAAATCATCTAGCTTTATTTAAAATATCGCTTATTATAAAGGAGGAGCTATATTTATACAAAATTCCTAATCTAAAAAAGTTATCAACATTTATTAATCAGAATTTATTAATAATTATAGTCAATCTGGCTCAATATTGTATTTTGATTTTTAACAAAAGTATGCAAATGTTTTTTTGTTAATTGATTCCTAAATAAGCTACAATCCAATAAATGTTTAACAAAACCTTGTGTAAAGGCATATTTTCAAATACTTCGAAGAATAAAATTTCAATATTTAACAATTTCTTTTAAATGGATTTATTTAAGTAAATCTTATAAATAACTAATTTGTCATGGATGAATAACCATTTAGTTTTATCTTAAAAACAAATTATGATATATAAACATTTATAGAAGCCCAAGATATTGAAAGATTTATAGACTAAAACAATTCATATTAAAATATAGCATATTAAATATCTTTAATTAAACTGCTAAATGTGATATATGCAGATATTATAAATAGTTAATTTTACAAAATTTCGAGCTAAACAGCTAATAGCTTTATATAAATAGAATCAAACTTTACTCATATTTTTGATTCTTAGTTTTATAATAATCAATGTCAATAATGCAATAATGGATTGCTTTAACTAACAAGCTATTATCTAAGTATTATGAAAAGTGATTTTGTACAGAATTAAGTTAAAGATAGAGGAGTGCTATTTATTAGATAAAATAATAATTCACTTTAGAATTATAGTTCAAGAATTTTATCTTACATTTCAGATTTAGATTATCTTTTTGAGCTTTCTTATCTTACATTTAAGAGTAATTTGTCCAAGAAATCTGCAGGTGCTGTTTACATTGATAGTTCAAGTGTTTCATTTCTAAATTGTACTTTTATGCAAAATACAGCTTACGAAGGAAATGGTGGAGCTATCTATTACAAAGGAATAGAGTAAAAAACAAACATTAAAATTAGAAATAGTTTATTTTACAATAATTTGGCACAAATTGGTGGAGCTATTTACTCAGAAAATGGATAAGCTACTTAAAATATTTAATCTCATAATACATTTATTAGTAATGTAGCTAAAAAATTTTCCTTCAATCACTTCCTATACCCTCATCATATGACAGCAATATTAAATGGGACAACATTAAAGAATACGACTATCTACCACTCAAGTGGAAAATTAAATGTAAAATAAATTTAAATTATTTATTTTGTATTAAAATTTTTTAAAATCAGAATGAGCTTAGCATATAACTAATGACATAAGAAAATGAATATTTTATGGAGTTTCAATAAAACATCACTCTTAATATTTAGATAAACGATACATCCAGAGCTTATATAAACTGCTCCCAAATTATTTAGTAAAGTGGTAACTTTAAACTAAATAATGTGCTTTTATATGGGGTTTTTGGGTTAGCTGTGAAACTTACTTTTACCTCAACCTAAATAAAATATCCAATTTACGATGTATAAACTGGTTAAATAACTTCTTACAGTTCAGAATTCAGCAGTTTTGATTTAATTGTTAAATTTGTTAATGGCTGTGAATTAGGATATTAGCATGTAAAGATGTAAAATTTTGATTTTTGTTAAAGATGCAGAGATCCCTTTTATAATACTTACCCTGGCTAAAAATGCATTAAGTGCCCAAATTACGGAATTTGTGATGGATCTTAGATTTATTTAAGTGAAGGATACTGGAGATAAAGCTTAAACTCTTCATAAGTTTATTAATGCAATCCATCAATAAAAACTTGTTCAGGAGATATAGATATTTATGAAAAAAAGGGTTAAATTACAAGAAGCCCAGAAGTTAGATATTGCAAATAAGGTAAAATAAAAAACCCTGCTTAAATTATAAAATTAAAGCTTTAATATTTCTTTTTATTTATTTAAAAAGGTTTTATTGGATTTTCATGCACAGACTGTGATTTATATGGAAAATTTTGGAATAGCTCATTTGTTTAAGATGGCAATTTAGGCTGCATTGAGTAAATTTATTTATTAAAAATATAAATAATTTTTTTAAAAATAAAAAAAAATATTATAGCTGCTCCTAAACACAAAACACAATATGGGTATATATCCTAATAGTTCTTGCTTACTCAATTTTAACCTTGTATATGGTAAATAGCTATTTAAGTCAGATAACTTAAAATATATCTATGAAAATTCTTTACATCATGAAAGTTTATATACCTAGAAACACTCAGCAGACAAGTTTTTACATTAAGCTGATTACATCCTATTTACAAATATTTATGATAGTCAGTGATATCATAAAATAATAGCTATATAAGTATTAAGTATTTATTAGTCCTTTTTCTGACCCTAATAAGAAAGCTCTTTTTTCTTTAGACTGCTCTTTAATCGATTTTTACAAAAGCTAAGAATTAAACTACATCTTTGTGAAAGTGCTATTATCATAATTAACGATTATTGCTTACATTATCATTTTCTTTTTATTTTACTTAATCCAGAAAATCTACAACAAATAAAAAATTCAAATTATTGATGTTTTTTCTGGAATAAATTTCATCTATCTAGCAAATTAACCTTCGGTTGTCTAACAAGTTATAGGCAGTGTAAATTTATTTTTACTAATATTTTAAAAAATTTAACATGTTATTTTAAATCTTTAAATTAAATGCAAAATTAAGTATTTTTATCAAATTAATTCACCCTATCAAATAATAACTAATGTTAAATTTTCTAATATTTAATATTATAAAAAGGCTGTTTGTTAGGAAACAACAGAAATTGCTTTTGTAAAGACCTTCTCTTCAGTGAATTGTGATGATAAATTTTATGAATATAGAAATAAAATCCTTTTCCCCATTTTAATTATTTGGACTATTTTAATTCCTTTATTTTTGCTAAATTGCTTAAATAAAGTAAAGTATAATTTAAACAAGCTGCATAACTTGAAGCTTTTCGGTGTTTATTATTTTGACTTTAAATAGAATTACTATTTTTGGGAATTAATTAAAATCTCTTTAAAGTCAACAATTGTCATCATAAATAACTCTTATATAGATGACTAAAATCCTTTAAAGGCTTCAATACTATGTTTCATTCTACTAGTTTATTCGATATCAATAAAATATTGTAATTTTTTTATTTATTTTTAAATTTAATCATTTATTTATTATTTAATAGACTAGCCTAACATCAATAAAACATTAAATTACATGGAATAGCTAGTTTACATTTTATGCTCAATAAGCATTGGTTTGTGTGCTTATCTATCTGAAAGCAAAACCTTTTAGTAATAATCAAGCTAGAACTTTGCTTTTGATATCCTTATTATAATAAATGTTTATTCTATTTATTTTTTAATAAAAAACATTATTTCAATAATCCTAAAAGAATAAATTGTTAATATAGGAAAGATTATTGAATAAAAAATATCAAATTCACCTAAACTTATATACTGTTTGAAATTGATTGGATATTTTGACAAAAATAGAATTTTATATCTATGGAAAGTTTTAAGAACATCAATCTTGTCAGTTCAGTTTAGGCAATAGTTTATTTTTCACAATATTAACCAACAATAAAACATCTATTTTTATTACTTAAAAAGTAAATAATATTATTCAACTTCTTCCTAAGTAAAAACAACTCATAAATGAATATTTTATGTATTGTATCTTTTATATTTTACATAAAAATAAATTCTATCCTTTACATTATTTTCTTTATTTTTATCTCGTTAAATTAATAATAAAATTTTATTAACATTGGTCTCACATTGCTACTGTTTTATATATCATATTATTTAATATGATTTAATAAAACTAACATAAACTAATATTCTATGTATTTTAGTTTAAAAAATTTAAAAAATAAAGATAAATAAAATTAATTGTTTTTTTATTTAAACATTTTTTTTCAATTTAACAATTCCATGTATATTTATTATTTTTTTTTATCATAAATCTATCTATATTGATTTTTTCTTTCTTTCACAAATATAAAATATAAATTTTAGCTTTAGAATTTATATA